>JAUDZF010000165.1:0-44322 GCA_030407055.1 Armillaria mellea
CGCCGGCCTTTTTTTAACGGAGCCTCTTTGTCATATATCATGATCTGCTGGACCAAAACACTTTTTTCGACCTCGATAATTATGATGGCGGCTTTGGGATGACGTCCAGATACTATGGTCTAGACTGGAAGGCCGTTGCTGATTATTTGGGACTGGACAGCGACAAGGGCGACGAGCAATTCTCTCGGCGAACTATTATCGGCATCAAGCTTCCGGAGTCTGTTCAGGAAGAAATGCACGATATGATCAGGTTAAGTCTGCAAACTAGTGTCCGTCGCTGCCTTCATCACCATGTCATGCCGGTAAGCACGTATATCTATCTATACTGTAGTTCTTGCTCAGCGTATCTTCGGATTTTCAGGTAGTTACGAAGAACCTTGAATTTTTCGGGGGGCTTTTACAGACTTGTATCAATGACGGGTTCTGTCTTGACAGAACTACCTCGGGAGGATTTACAGAAATCGCGATCACATACCAACATAAGGTGATCCTTATCTTTATTATACTAAAACAAAAATTCTATACCGGTCACCCTTCTTCGGAACTTCTTGCACAAATTCTTGCAGAGATGTACAGTGAGTAACGGCTTTTGGTAGAGTCCGGGGTCTGATACATCGGGTAGCGATCTTTGTACTGAACAAGAAATTATCGGGTGTCAAATTCCCGGTATACGCCATAGTCTGTGACTTGTCGCAGTTCTTCTATTACTGCTACACAGGTACGCTTTCGTTTCATTGAGTTGACTTTTCTAACTCGGATTGCGACGTAGGAGATGGATTTATATCGCAGGGGACCTTCGATCTTCCCTCAAAGGTCGGGTTTGACATCGAAACTGCTAACATCCTCACGACGACTTTTATGTTGACATCTTGTACGTGGTACCTGCGCTTGTATATATACAACGCCCTCATAAACCTGTAGTCGCCCCTCATTTCTTCTCTATACTGCTAGAGGCGTTCTCTAGCTATTTTGAGGCCGTGACAGAGCACTTACGACCTTTGGGGGGCCATGCGCTTGTGAGATACAACCTTAGTCTTTCTTATATAACTTGGGCTAAGTGCTCTCTCCCTAGGTCTGCTATAAAGCAGCTACCCGAGTAACCTCGTCTTATCAAGACGAAATTATCAAGACCCTCAGAAGGACGGTGCCAGGGAGCAAGAAGAAAGGCGTCACAGAATCTCAAAAGGCCATTGGAATCACCCACACGGTCCTGTGTTACCTTGGATTGACGTGGATTCCAGAGAATGGCCGAGCGAACAGAAGCGGGAAACTCGACTTGGCTTCAATCAAGGGACTAATGTGTTGAGCATGGCGAGCGTTGACCGCAAGCCACGGACTAATTTTAGATTACCGGCACTTACCTTTTTAGTTATATTTTTTTTCGTCGTGACATCTCAGTGTTCAACCAACGTCTTCACACTGAGATGTACGTATATACTCATTATATCTCTACTATACTGTTGCTAATCGTACCTATAGAAATACTTCATACTCATACATATTCTATAGGTACAACAGTGTTCAACCAACGTCTTCACACTGAGATGTACGTATATACTCATTATATCTCTACTATACTGTTGCTAATCGTACCTATAGAAATACTTCATACTCATACATATTCTATAGGTACAGCAGTGTTCAACCAACGTCTTCACACTGAGATAAATACTTCATACTCATACATATTCTATAGAATCGTCTTCCCTCTCGCAAACGTGTCTTCCCTTCGCGTACGACCCGGTCCACTGCTCAAGAGGTTATGGGCCCCGGCGATATGAATACAACCTCCACAGTGAAGCTTCTCAACCTGCCCTGGCTCAAAGATGACGGGAGCAACTGGATCCTCTACAAAGAGCGAATACCCAATGCGGCAACCTCAAAGGGACTAAAACGTCACCTTACTGGAACCGCAAAGAAGCCAGCTGAACTCACTGAGAGTAATGGAGACTATTACAAGCCGGGAGAACTCGCACCACTGTCTGACGACGAGCTCGAAAAACACCTCAAGCTCCAGGACGAGTACGATCAGAAGGAGGCCTCAATGCGAGAGATCTTTTACGAGACGGTCTCAAACTCTACGTTCATGCAAATAAAAAACCAGCCGAGTGCAGCGCACGTATGGGGTGCAATCATAGCCATTTTCGAGACCAAAGGGGACCTTGTCCAGCAGGATCTCATCTCGCAGTTGCAAAACACTCATTGCCCAGAGGACGGTGATGTCTGTGCACACCTCACAAACATGCAACGCATGGGCGAAGAACTCGCTGGAATGGGTACAATGATCACCGACCAGTCATTCTGCACATATATCCGACAATCCTTACCTCCCAATTACCGCCCAGTCCTGAAGACACTCAGTGTAGCATCCAAGATGGCCAGCAAGCCAGTAACAAGCGCTGTCCTTATCCAAGAAATCTTGGAAGCTGCCGACGAGATGAGAGTCAAAAAGAATATTGATGAAGGAGTACAAAACTCCGCTCTTGCAGCAAGTGCTAGGGCTGCAAAGGACAAGGGAAAAGGAAAGGGAAAGGGAAAGGGAAAGGACCCAAAGGATAGGAAAAAGAAGCATTACACAAACTGCGGAATGGACAACCACGTTGTAGATGACTGCTACCGTGAGGGAGGAGGCAAAGAGGGCCAAGCACCTTGGGACCAGAAGAAGAAGAAAAACGGCAACTCAGCCAATGTTGCAGGCCAGTCCTCGAGTTCTGAAGTCAAAAGCTATGGCTTCGCTACAATAATTGATGACGAAAACGTGGAACTCATTGCTACAACTGACTGTCAAGCCCAGGCCAAAGCATTAGCTGCCTCAGGCATACCCTATGATGGCGAACTCATTGACATGGGAGCTAGCCGCCACTTCTCACCTGCATGAAGTAAAATGATCAACTTCATGGACATCAAGCCGACACCCATCCGCACTGCCGATGGACATTCATTCAATGCCACTGGCAGAGGAGACTATGTCACGTACCTGCCAATGGGTCATGGAAAGCCGGCAACTAAGGTCACCCTCTACAACACATACTACTCCCCACACCTAGCGTTCACGCTAATATCAGTCAGCTGTCTCGATACAGCAGGCTATTCACTTACAGTTGAAGACGGAAACTGTTACATCAAAACTCCGAAGCCCGACAGACATGTCATCGGGATCGTGCCCAAAGTCAATGGACTCTACCGTGTACAGGGCTCCACCAGCAATCACCATAGCAAACCCCTCGCAGCAGCTGCTGCTATCCCTCAAATCAGCATCTCACAGTTCCATCACATAATGGGACATGCGAGCCACGATTCCCTGAAGCAGAGCATACGTAACGGGGAGATTATTGCCCCCAACGTCAACTTAAACTCTGAACCAGAGTTCTGCTCAGCATGCATACAAGCCAAAGCTGCGACAAAACCGTTTCCGAACCATAGTGACAACGAGTCAGCCAAGAAATATGGTGACAAGGTCACAGGAGACGTATGGGGACCAGCCGAAGTGAAATCTATCGGCGGCTCCAGCTACTTTGCACTATTTAAGGATGTTGCAACAAGGGAGCGTCTACCATACTTCATGAAGAAGAAATCGGAGACGCTACACTGCTACAAGGAGCATGAGGCTTGGATGAAAGCTCAACGTGGAGTAGATGTCGTGAAGATATTTGGGTCTGACCGTGGAGGAGAGTTTACGAGCGAGGAGTTCAAATGACACCTGAAATCTGCAGGAACAATATGTCACCTCAATGTTCATGACTCGCCATCCTCAAATGGAATGACGGAACGAGAAATGCGCACCGTGCTTGAAGGTGCCCGAGCTATGATAATCGCAGCAGGGATGCCCAACTACCTGTGGGCCAAAGCTGTAGCATACCACTGCTGGCTGAGAAACCGGCTCCACCACAGCGCTCTCGCCGACAAAAAGATGACCCCACATGAAAAGGCTACTCAAAAGAAGCCCAACATGTCCAATCTGCACGAATTCGGGTGCACTGTCTGGGTGAAGCAACTCGGACGGGGAAAATTACAGCCACGCGCTGATCCTGGCCGATTTGTGGGGATTGATGACGAGTCAAAAGGCATCCGGGTCTATTGGCCTGGAAAGCGTCGTATCAGCGTCGAGAGAAATGTCTACTTCAATAAAGATGAAGACACGAGCACAGAAACCGTCAAAATTGAGGGAGAGTATGAAACAATTATCAATCCCGACGGATTCCATGCTACTGACGACACTCGCAACAACCCAAAAGAGACCAAAAACAAGCAAAACGAACCTGCTGCACCACAAATACCCCCCACAGACACCCAAAATCCTTCAGAAAACCCGCCGTCACCACTATCACCCTTAACAACCCCACCATCAAGTCCGAATCTTGCACCGCACCAGCAAAGAGTCCAGATTGAGGACATTCCTGATGAAGATGACCTCCCAGCCCGACCCCAACGAGGCTCACGCAAACCAGAGGGCTTCTACAATGTCAACCGAATGTCGAAGGCTGCTGGCATCGCCGCATGTGTTCTTGAAGATGATGGGAGCCTTGAACCAAGTGGAATGGACTATGAGATAAGCGACGAAGAGTGGTTTGCCAACATAGTTGAAGAGGCACTGGTCACAACCAACGGAGAACCAGATTCCATACAGGAAGCAATGAGAGGACCAGAAAAACGGGAATGGAAGGACGCAGTCGAGAAGGAACTAAGCCAAGTTGAAGGCTTACGTACATACGACATAATCCCCACTCCACCTGGGGTCAACATTGCCAAAAACAGGTACACGTTTCATCTCAAGAAAGATGATCAAGGCCGTATCGTATGATATAAGGCCAGGCTCATCCTAAAGGGGTTCTCTCAAATTTACGGTGTTGATTTCCATGAAATGTTTGCCCCAACAGTTCGCCTAACTACCCTACGTGCACTGCTGTCTGTAGCCGCTCAGAAGGATGCCGAAATACACCAAGCAGACATCAAAAATGCCTACCTCCAAGCCGACCTCCACGAAACCCTGTATATGGAGCTGCCGCCAATGTACGAGGACTTCAGGGAAATCCCTGACAGACTCAAGGGAAAGAAGGTATGCTGTAAACTGCGTAAGCCATTGTACGGAAGTAAACAGGGCGCGCACGAGTGGTACCAGAAGCTGAAACGAGTATTCCTCGCTCTCGGATACTCTATATGCCAGGCCGACGAAGCAGTGTTCTATAAATTTAGCAAGGACAGGTACACCATCGCTGCCGCTGCTACAGACGACTTCACCATCATTGCCGACTCCAAAGAGGCAATAATGCTCATCAAGAAGCAGCTCAGAGAGCACTTCGAGATGACCGACCTCGGTGAGATCAAATGGCTGCTAGGTATCAGTGTACACCGCAACCGCAAGGCCAGGACCATCACCCTAGGCCAACATGCATATGTCGACAGCATCGTTGAATGGGCCGGCCAAAGCGAAGCTAGAGAAATCGTCACACCCATGGAGCCAGGAATCGATCTGAGCTACGACTCACCTTCGGTATCCACCACCATACTCCCAAAGGCCCAGCATTCCCTCTATCGCGAGGCAATCGGCCGTCTCATGTACGCATCCCTCGCTACACGACCTGATATCTCCTATGCCGTGTCAACACTGTCCCGATACATGCAGGAGCCAAGGACTACCCACTGGCATGCCATCCTGCGAGTATTCAAGTACCTAAAAGGAACCCGGGACTTCAGTCTTACTCTCGGAGGAAAGAGCACGCACGTTACAGGCTATTCCGATGCAGACTGGGCTCAGCAGATGCACAGGCACTCAATTTCGGGCTACTCCTTCTTCATAGGGAGCGGAATCATATCCTGGAGCTCTAAGAAGCAACCAGTCATCACTCTGTCCAGCACTGAGTCCGAATATGTTGCCCTAACACATGCATCAAAGGAGCTGATATGGATAAGAAAGCTACTCACCGAATTGATCCACCCATTTGCCCAGCCAACCACACTCTTCTGTGACAACCAAGGTGCCATTGTACTCTCCAAAGACTCCACCTTCCATGCACGAACGAAGCATATCGATGTCCAGTTCCATTTTGTCAGACAGACTGTATCCAAATCTCAGAGCAAGATCAAGTACTGCCCAACAGACGATATGATTGCAGATGCATTCACCAAGCCTCTGAAACGGGTCAAGCTTGCCCGATTTCGTGCGCTGATGGGTCTTGCACCTTCCGATGGCTAGCGATCAAGCTCGAGGGGGAGTGTTGAGCATGGCGAGCGTTGACCGCAAGCCATGGACTAATTTTAGATTACCGGCACTTACCTTTTTAGTTATATTTTTTTTCGTCGTGACATCTCAGTGTTCAACCAACGTCTTCACACTGAGATGTACGTATATACTCATTATATCTCTACTATACTGTTGCTAATCGTACCTATAGAAATACTTCATACTCATACATATTCTATAGGTACAGCAGTGTTCAACCAACGTCTTCACACTGAGATAAATACTTCATACTCATACATATTCTATAGAATCGTCTTCCCTCTCGCAAACGTGTCTTCCCTTCGCGTATGACCCGGTCCACTGCTCAAGATAATGCCCGCCATCACTATGCGATATAAAGTTGATGATAGTAACACCGCAGTCCACCTCTATGCCTTCGAGACGGACCCCAACACTGGTAGACCAATTTTCTTGATGACATGGGCAGAGGCCACGGCACGTCCCAGTCACTTCAGAGGTCGATATACTTATCCATTCGTGCCAGGCGTGGCACTATTTCAGCCCCGATTCATTGACATATTATTTCGACGTTGGAGCAAAAATACTGATATCAGGGATTCTTGTCAGCGACTAACTCAAACACTCTTTAGAGTCAACCCTATACCGGTAACACCGAGGGTTTAGTGACAATAGAGTAGTCTGGGCGTAGCCTCAGAGTTCTTAGACCTTAGCGAGGAGTTCAGTTAGGAAGTATAGACTTTAGTCCGAAGCTAAGGCTTAAGGCCAATAATACAGGTTCTTATATACGTTTCTGGGTAAGCTATTAATAGTACTACACCTGTCCTTGGTGCGGTTCTGGTTTGGTATAGGGTTGGTCATGAAGTCATTAGTGTCGTCAGCGCAGCGCTGTGTGTTAGTCGCGTGTATGTAGATTAGATAAAAGTGAAAGGTCGTGACAATTACCCCCTCTTTAAGACTATCGTCCCGATAGTTCGTTTAGCTCTCTGTACTCATTGAGGGTATCGTCGTAGTCGTTGACCATTCGGTCGTAATAAAAATCTGCCTCATCTACCCATTTCCTGGTGCCATATCCGTTTTCCACTAGGAATACTCGTTGTCCTCTTTTGGTGACATGTCGTATGATCGTTTTTGGGAACAGGTCGGGGTCCTCGAGGGAGGTGACGTAGATCTCTTCCTCCTCGGGGTGTGCAAAACCTTCTTCGTCGATCCATATGGGTCCGCGCTCTATCCAGTACTCTTCGATAGATTCCTTTGCGTGTTCTAGTTGATGGTACGGGATCCACTCGGCCTCTTCCTTCGGGAAACCTTTAAACTTTATGTGGTACCACCAGACACCTCGTCGGGATTGGGCATCTAGGATTTCTTCGATTTCTTGTTCTGGCTGTCCTTCGATGATGTCAGGCGGAGGCGGGGGCGGGACTTCCTGGTTTGGAAATGCGGGGGGCTGGTACGGGGTAAGGAGTGCTTCGTTGACGACGTCGTGGATCTTCCATGTGGCGGGCAGTTTTAGCCGGTATGCCGTGTTTCCGACTTTTTCTAGGACTGTGAAGGGTCCGACTCGTTTGTCGTCGAGCTTCTTTTTTGGTCGCGAGGTGGTGATGTTTGTGGCTTCGATCCACACCTTGCTTCCTATCGGATATTCTCGAGACGTCTCGTTCTTTCGGTCATACTGCTTTTTCATTTGATCGGCTGCTTTCTGCATGGCTGTCTGCGCCTGTGATCTGGCTTGGTCCATTTCTTTCGCGAACTTCTCGGCGGAGGGTACGTTTTGGTTTACGGTTCCCGTGGGTCGGATTACCGGGTTTCTGCCGTGGTTTAGGAAGAAGGGCGAATAGCCTGTACTGGAATGGACACGATTATTGTGTTGGAAGGCTGCGATCGGTAACCATTCTACCCAGTTGTCCTGTTTGTGGTTGACGAACATTCGTAAGGACTTCTCGAGCTCTTGATTGACTCGCTCGGTCTGTCCGTCGGTTTGAGGGTGGAACGCGGTGGACGGGTTGCCTTTGATCTGTAGTCCTTCGTACAGTGCTTTGATGAACTTGGACACAAACTGCTGTCCCCTGTCCGAAATGATCTTTGAGGGCATTCCGTGTTTGCAGAACACCTCGTCTCGTAGGATTCGGGCCCATCCTTCTGCCGTCAGCGTCTTGTGACAGGGCGTGTAGATGACTTCCTTGGTGAGTCTGTCCACTATTACACAAACCGAGTCGTATCCTTTTGATTCGGGAAGGTCCGTGATCAAGTCCGTGCTGATGATTTCCCATGGTGCAGTTGGTACCGAGTTCGGGTTCAACGGCGCTCTTCGTTTGTCAGTGCGAGGCTTAGCCCTCTGGCACATCTCGCATCCTTTGACGTACTCCTCTATATCCTGTTTCATCCGTGGCCACCAATAATCCCTGAGCACCAGCTCCTTTGTCTTGGCTACTCCCGGGTGTCCGGCCGTTACGTGGTCGTGGCAGGTGGCAATAATGTTTCCCCTGACCGATCGTTCTTTCGGTACGTAAATACGATTGTCATATACTATTACTCCTCGTTCCATCTTGAGTCCTCGTTCGTGGGTTAGGGCCGCGGAAATGTGCGAGTCCCATAGCTTCTTGTCTCGAGTAGCAGTTTGGATTGCTCGGTAAAGCTCGTCCGGGGCAGGAATCTCCATGACGCGAAAATGTTCCGGTTTGAGAAGAACAACGTCTTGGTTGTCGTTTCCTCCCTGGTCGTGGTCTGATCGTCGGGACAATAGGTCTGCCTTTTTGTTGGCTGTTCCGGGCTTGTGGTGGAGCGTGTAATGATATTCCGCTAGCTCCGTTACCCAGCGTGCTTGTCGTCGATTTAGCTTCTGCGGCTTCCGGAAATACTGGAGGTTCATGTGGTCCGTCCAGATTTCAAATATTTCTCTTGCTCCCATAAGATAATGTCTCCACTCTTCTAGGGCGAGCATGATTGCGAGTAACTCTTTGTCGTAAATTTCGTAATTTCGTTCTGTGGTCGTTAATGCTTTTGATAAAAACGCAACGGGTCGCCACCTTTCGCCTTGTTTCTGCGATAAAACGGCGCCAATTGCCCCCTCACTAGAGTCCGCTTCCACGCGGAATTGTCCTTCGTCTGTGGGCATTGCCAGTACTACTCCTCCGTTACGGAAGGCGTCTTTCAGCGCTTCGAAGGCTTTGTCCTGCTCTTCTCCCCATGTCCAACCTTCTTTTCCGGTTAACTTCGTCATTGGTCGTACGGTCTTGGAGTAGTCCTTGATGAATCGTCGGTAAAAATTGGTGAAACCAAGGAAGCTCTGTACTTGTTGCTTCTTTTCTGGTTTCGGCCAATCTAGGATTCCGGCGATCTTGACTTCGTCCATGCGGATCTTTCCTTCGCTGATTATTACTCCTAGGTATTCTGTTTCTAGCACCTCGAACTCGCACTTCTCGGGTTTGAGGAAGAGCTTGTTCTTTCTGAGGATCTCGAGTACTCTCCGCACGATCTTGCGGTGTTCCTCTTTTCCCTTGGTGAAGATGAGAATGTCATCCAGGTAAATGGTGACCTTTCCTTCGTTGATCAGTCCTTTGAACAGGTCATTCATCATAGTTTGGAAGGTCGCCGGCGAATTGGTGAGTCCGAAGAACATTACCAGGGGTTCGTACAGGCCCCGGTTAGTTCTGAACGCGGCTTTGAACTCGTCTCCTTCTTTGATGCGTACGTTATTGTATCCCCATCTGACGTCTAACTTTGAGAAGTACTTGGCGCCTTTGAGCTTGTCCATAAGGTCACCAATTAAGGGAAGCGGGTAACGATTCTTGATCGTGATCTCGTTCAGCTTCCGGTAATCTTGTACTGGTCGGAGCTTTCCGTCCTTCTTTTTGACAAAGAAAAAGGGGGATGCCATTGGTGACTTGGAAGGTTGAATCCTTCCCGTGGCAAGGTTCTCTTCTAGGAACTTGTCTAATTCCTCTTGCTCCTTCGGGTTGAGCGGATATACCTTGCAGTCCAGGCTTGCGTTAGCATTGGGTATCAGCTCGATGGCGTGGTCCCATGGCTTCCGGGGCGGGAGTTCATCGAAGTTCTCTTTCGAGAATACGTCTTCGAAATCTCTCGCCCACTCTGGTACTATCTCTTCGTACGACTTCGCCTTCTTTTCGCTATTTGCTTTAGCGGCTAAGTCATTCGCTTTGGATCCCATGGCTCGTACGTGCATTGCTCCTTGCACGTCGATCATCAGGATCCGGTCTCCTTCTTCTATCTCTTTCCACTGGATCTCGGGGTCTGCGTCTGGAAGGTGGAACGGAATGGCTCGGCAATGACACCTGACTAGAGACACCTCGCCGGTTTCCCAATTGACCAAGGGGTTATGTCGTTGGAGCCAGTCGTGTCCTAGGAACATGTCTGCGGATCCTAAATGCGTGACCGCCAGGTCCATGCGTTCTTCATGGTCCCCAATAATGATGCGCATGTCCACATGGCTCTTGATGTCTCCTTCTTTGTTTCGGGTTCCATCGGCGTTGTAGACCGGGGTTGCAAACTCATTTTTGATCACGTTCAGCTCATTGTCTTGTACGAACTTTGAGCTTAACACGCTGTGAGTGCAGCCACTGTCTAGTAGCGCGTTGACCTGGAACTTTCGTCTCGTGTCCGTGGTTTCTAATTGAAGTTTGACCATGACGCTTCGGCCCGGTTGTCCTCGAATGTATCGTGGTGCTCGGTGTAAGTCGTGGAGCCAATCAATGATCAGTTCGTATCTTTCCGACTTGAAACTTTCCGGTCCCACCACTTGTGCCAACATCTCGTCGTCCACTTCTGCTCGTCGCTTTGGGTGTACCCAGTCCTTCAGGATAGCCATACGTTTTTCATGCGTCCTGGCTTCTCTGATGCGGTGCTGGGTCCAGTCGGCCGTAAAAGGCTTAGTCCAGACATGGACTATTGGTACCCTTCTAGCCCCTTGCGGAGACACGGCAGTTTCCTGCAGGGTGTTGCCGCCGTTCGTATCCGTACTCTCGGATCGTTCGGTTAGGCTTCCTGCCTCGCTAGGAGGACTTTCTCGCTTCGGGGATGGCCCGCATGCGTCTGGCTTTTGGACAGTGTCCCTGGCGCCAGCAGCCAACCACTGTCGGTACGAGAAGTCGTCTTCCTCGTCCGGTACTTCTACAACGGATACACTTCGTGAGCTAGAGGCGGTGGAGCGACTACTCACTGATTCGGTGGGAGAGCTTGGTCTCTCAGGCCCCCTTTCTACCGCCTGGGCGCTAGCGGGGTTCCATCCTGCGGCTTTCTTGTCGTCCGTCGGGTCTTCGTTGGGGCTCTCTGCCCCGTGCCCCAGAGAGTCGGACTCTGTGGTCTTGGCCTTTGGCAGGCGCTTGAGTTTCGCCGCATCGGTCCTTGCGAAGTCTGCCTTGGCCCCCGTGGGAGGCACTGAGTCTTTCGGCTTCAGAGGCCCGAGGGCGTCCCGCTTACTCGACTCTGGCCCGAGTCCTAATACTCGTGTCGAGGGCTCCAGCGCCACCTGGCATGTCCCCTCCTTCACAGCGGGCTCGGATGTCGGTTCTTGAGGTTTTGATTCGGTTTCTTGGTCGCATTCTTCAATGTTAAGCAGCGTATATTTATTCGATGTAACTACAGAAGATGTATTAGTCCGCGCAGCGGTATCTGAATGCGTACCATGTCCCTTGGTCGGTGCAGACGAATCTACTGCCCGACCTCGTCTTTTACCTCCTCGACCTTGCTCGTGGTGGCGGTTTCTTCCTTCTCCACTCCTTCGAGCTGTCCCTTCCAGTATTCTTGAATGGCCCGGATTTCCGCGGCCGTCTTCCTTCTTCGTTCCTTCTTGCAGTCCCTGGATATGTGACCCTTCTCGCCACAGTTGTAGCATTTGCCTTCGGCGCATAGTTTGCCGAGGTCCATGGGCTGCCCTTGGCCTCCGTAAGTCGTACCGGTGTTCGTCTTCTTGTCACTGGTCGGCTTGCCGCTCGAGTTGTTTGAGCCGGCGGAGTTCTTCTTCTGGCCGTCGTGGCCTTTCTTGTCGTTGCTCTGTCCCGAGCTGCCTCCAATCGCCTTGTTGCGGCGGAAGCCGTAGTCCATGCGCAGGAGGCGTGCTTTCCACTCCTGGTAGGTGGTTGGACTCTCGGCATCATTCATCAGGATTTTGTCCTTTGATGATTGCCGGGCCGCTTTCTCGATCTGGGAGCACATCATCTGTTCGTTGGTGATGACGTTGGCTTCTAGGGCCAGCTCCTCGAACTTCTGGAAGAAGATCTCGCCGTCACTATAAGTGGCTTGGCGGAGCTTCTCCCATTGTGCTTGTTTGATCTTGGCGTCGGAGTCTCGCCAAAACCGTTTGATGACCGCGGCCTTGAACGTGTCATAGGCCGGGTATCGCATTCTGCCGATCGCGGGGTCATACAGTTCGCGGGCTTGTAGGGCCCACCAGGTCTGTGCTTCTTCTTCGAAGCGAGAGACACAGAAGACTACCTTGTGAGGGTGTCTCCGGAATCCCTGGTCGTGGACCTCGAAGTACATTTCGGCCTGGTTGAAGAACCGCATGATGTCGTCGGTCTTCCCCTTGAAGACCGCGGGTTCTCTGGCGTAATTGGGCTTGGATGTTCCCCAGGGGCCCGTGTCTCCGGCTGCCAGTACCCATTCCGCGGGTGGGCTGGGCGGTTTCGGCGGTGAAGGGAACCGTGGGAGGTTCCACGTCCTTGGATGATGGGGTCCGCTGCCCGGGGGTGCACCTGGTGCTCCGCTGCCCGGGGGTCCCGATCCTCCTGCTTCTTCGTTGCCGGCTCCGGCAAAGGGTCTTCCGAGGTTTACCCGGGGTGTCCCTTTATGTTTGCCGTATTGCCCGAAGGCCGGCGGCGATCTCTGCTGTGGCGGCGTCTGCCGCATAGGTTGTACCCACTCTGTTGGTAGCCAGGGTTCTGGCACCTTCAGAGTCTGTTGAGGGTGGTATTGATTCCACTGGCTCACAGCCCGGTGGATCGCTTCGGTTCTTAGTATGAGTTCCGCGTAGTGCGGGGCGGTAACTTCATACTTAGTGTATTCTTCTCCGGCCGGGAGTCCTCGCCAGGAGAACTCGACCGGCAATCTCTCTACCACGAACTGTACCAGTTCGTCAATGCTCATCTCCGTCGGTAGCCACTTCCGGCGGAGAGGTGCTCCACTCGCTCTCTGCTTCCCTTTGCCAGTGTCGGAAGCTACCGTTTCCGGGTGCGGTGTCGCAGGTGTCGCACTCCGAGTGTCCGTGACTGGACTCGCGGGGATCGACACTGGAACCATTGGTCGGATAGGAACGGGGGCGTGTGGGGGAAGGGGTACGACTCCAGCCAGTGGGGTGTCGTCGGGGGTATCGGGGATGATGGGAGTAGGGTCCCGTGGTTGCCAGGCTGAGGGATGCGCTGTCGCTGTGGTACTCAGCGGCGGCGCGGTGGTTGTTTTGCCAGTAGGCGCGTTCTGGGAGGGGAATGATGTCCTCGGGAACGAGGAACTCCCGGATTGGGAACTCCTCGAGGCTTTCCTCCGGACGGTGGGGGGTGGTCTGGTGTATGGGGCCGGGGGGTCGAACGAGTACGACTGGGCCGCGCTCGCGTGGGGTGCGTCGAGCCCTTCTTCTTGCGCGGGCCTGCTCGGCGCGGCGCTGGTAGTAGCCAATGATGCAAAGGCTGAGGATGACGGCGATGGTTGCCGGGAGTACGAGGAGGTGGAGGTAGTTGGCGGGCATGGTGGTTGGGAGGGGAGGTCTGAGGGGCCGCTCGAGGCGACCAGCTTGGGCACGTAACGTGCTGGGTTCTTTGGCCGGGGTTTAGGCGGCTGAGGGGTTGGGGGGAATTGCGGGATTTGCGGCAAAGGCCACGAGGCTTTGGGGATGGAATGCTCCTGCTCGTAACGAGCGGAGCCAGGGACGATGGGTCGGTAGGTTACTGGGACGCCGTAGATGTCGTCGTCCTCACAGTCAAGGGCTTCGTTGAGAACTTCTTGTTCCCAGGCTTTGCGTCGTTGCTGGACGCGGGAGATGTCCTTCTTGGGGACGTGGGTGTGGTAGGAGGCTTTCTTGTGCTGGATACCAGCGGGAATGGTGGGTTGCGGGCGGGGTGGCATTGCGCCGGGATAACTTGAGACCAGTTGCGAACCTGGATACGCAAGGACAAGCTTCGGACTAATTGTCAGCGACTAACTCAAACACTCTTTAGAGTCAACCCTATACCGGTAACACCGAGGGTTTAGTGACAATAGAGTAGTCTGGGCGTAGCCTCAGAGTTCTTAGACCTTAGCGAGGAGTTCAGTTAGGAAGTATAGACTTTAGTCCGAAGCTAAGGCTTAAGGCCAATAATACAGGTTCTTATATACGTTTCTGGGTAAGCTATTAATAGTACTACACCTGTCCTTGGTGCGGTTCTGGTTTGGTATAGGGTTGGTCATGAAGTCATTAGTGTCGTCAGCGCAGCGCTGTGTGTTAGTCGCGTGTATGTAGATTAGATAAAAGTGAAAGGTCGTGACAATTCTCGAGATGGTTCAAAAATGCTTACTAGTTCCTGTAGGTGGTTTCGTCCGAATAAACTCCCCTTTGCATAAATTTGACCATAATTTAGGATTCATCCACCACATCACGCCAACTAGAGGAATGTATTGGGGCGCGCAATGCTACGCAGGAGGTACTCGATGTTCTGGCAACTACCACGGAAGATGCGGAGCGCGGGAACGTTTTAAACCTTCTCCAAGAAAAGTGAGTGTTCTGCGAGGGACACCGAACTGTATACTCATATTCTGAGTAGGCTGTCAGCGTTGAATCTCGACAGTGTCGACTCAGATGTTTATCGACACATGCGTGAAGAGCGGATTCGAAAGAACGACGACCCGGAGCATCGTCAGCACCGTAGAGCGCTCGCGCTTGCAAGGGAGGCGAGAGGTCTTCCTCCGGTCCTAGCTTCTGATCCTCTGAGGCATGCAATATAGCAAAAAATGGATATCTTTAATCGATGGTTTTTGTTGAAGGATGATACTAATTGGAACGATTCGCCTCTTTAGTCCGTTGTAAAGCTTGTGTAATGGTGTGTTGGACTCTGACGACATTATGCATAACTACGCAACCACTAATAGGAAAGATTACTCCCCAGGTAGCCCCTAGTCCACAACAATTAGTCGCAGACTCTGTCGGAAACCCGTGAATATAACGAAGACCATGGAATTACATAGATTCGCTGTGTAAACACGTCTTAATGAGTCATCTGCGACTACAATAAACACCCCCCCCCTTCTCCTTGCCAAGCATGTTCTTCACCTTGGCACACGTCCAGGTATTGCTCTGCTTGTACAAATAATATTTCCCACCGATTGGCGGGTTTTTGCAGTTGTGGGCACTCTTTTGGCCTTTGCTGCGTGACGGGTCACAACCATCGCTAATCAGATTAATTAACAGTGAGCTCAAATCAAGAAGAGATCGAGAAGGAAAAACTGACGATGTCCGAGTATTCTCATTCTTGTCGATCGTTGCACCATTGGAACAGTAATTTGTACCGCGACGACTCGGAGAAGCCATGATATTCACGGTGCAGAGGGCGAGAAAGATTGATAGAAGGAGGCGGGTTTGCACGATGAGAGTTTTTGGAAAGTGATTGAGGACAGAAGAGAACCAGCTCGAGTCTAAGGGCCACATGGTTGGATGTTGGGCCTTTATAGTAGTAAGACGAAGGTACTTACCCATACAAGGGAATGCACAACCACTCGGAGCATGGACTACCGGCGGCGTCAGCATCGGACCTCAGTTGAGCCTGACGATGCCTATCGACTTTGGTTGATGGATCCGCGACGTCTTTGAGAGTCGCACCGTAACGACTCAGCCAAATAGAGCCATGACAATGTCACTTTGATACAACAGTCGACGTCGAAGGCCAAGGCATGAACAATGGGAGATATCCAAGTTACGGGGCGACTCTAGAGACTACGTGGCTCGGTGATTCTAGACTAGCCGCTTCAACCTCGCCGTTACAAATCTAAGGGCATGCAACAGACTTGACAGCGTAGAACTTGAAGCGTGGAAAGATGATACTGAGAATAAGTCAAAAATGTCGTCACAAGATAGCAAGAGCTGAGTTGCATAAGTTGTTGCCGTAGACGCTCTCTGAGAATTTAGTACGCGTCGAAAATACGTATCGCGTTGCCCATAGAAGCCGACGTCTATCGTAAGGAGGATCCCCCGTCACATTTGATAGTAATGCCAAAGTTGCGAGCAAGGCCCTTGGTTCGCGAGAAGTCGTCACTCGAGTTGTTCGAACTGCGCGTTGTTTTTCTAAGCCGTGCACGTGGAGTTTCAAATCTGTCGATGCCGCGCGAAAGCCGTACGCCTGTCAGCGAAATTTCAAAGTCAGATTGTACTGTCCGTGGATATGCCGAATACACAACTTTTCTTCTGTTTCATTTCGAACATAAACTCCCACCGCAAATATCGAACCCAACTCTTACCGAAGAATTTCCTCATTTGCTCACGAGCTGGTTAATAAATATCTTCATCGAAGACACTCCCCTTCTTTTCTGTTCCTTGATAAACCGAGCATGGACGGAACATGCGCAGAAGAATATTTCTGAGAGGGTGGCGAAAGTCACGTACTCTCACGAAGGAGCTAACGCAGTGTGACAGGTGTAAAGACTGGTTATTTGCGAAAACCCCAGCTACTACAGCAGTACGTAGCTCTTATATACTTTTACTAAATATCCAATAGGTACGGCAGAGCGAGTCGAGAACAAGGGAGTGATAACAGTAATGACAGATGATAGAAGGACCGGTGGGACCGGCTCGTTACATACGCCCTCCTGGTCAACGAAGTTGGGCAATACAAGAAGCTAAGACAGAATAGCGTAGGATGTATCTTTTTCAAAGAAAATGTAAGGTGAGTAAGCCAAATTATCAATGAAAGAAAGTAAATGTCACGAGACTAATTTTCCGCATTCTGCATGGCAGCATCTTCCTTCTCGCCGTTCACCTCGACATCAGGATCGCCCTCCGCATCGTCGTCTCCATTGCTGGGGTTAGACGAGCCCCGGATAAACTCCAACGGACGCTCTGAGTCCGAGTCAGAGTCTGATAGGAAATCAGATAACTCGTTACGGTCCTCCTCCCAGAGTAATCCAGCTCGCTTGTCCTTGCGTCGCTGGATGGCACGATTTTTGGCTTTTTCCTGTCTGAGGAAGAGGGTATGACCGAGGAATCGGCTGTCACTGTACTCGCGCTCTGGAACGAGGACATAGCCAGGGATTTGGAAGGTTTTGGGGTTGAAAAGAATAGGCATGTCAACCTTGAGCTTGCGAGCGGTGGGGGTGGGATCATCGAGGTGAGTGAGATGATATTCACTGGAGGAGTTGTCCCACTCAGCGAACTTGTCCTCTGCAGAACCTGCGTTGTACGAAGCCGCAATGATGGAGTATCCAATGGGTTCGTGACGAAGCTGGCGACAAGCACGAATGCCTTCAGTTTTGTGGGTGTGACGAAGGAGATCGTTATGCTCAATGCAACGAAGCATGAGGATGGCCGGGACATCCGCGACGAGGCCTCCAAGTGAGTTGGAGCCAGGGACCTCCTGGACACGGAACCTCTCAATGTCCTTGTGACGAACAAACTTGCCCAGGGACTTGGATGGGGCTTTGGACCGGAGAAGCGGGCGACTATGAGCAGGACCCCTGCGCTTCTTACGAGATCGGTCAGCAGTCATATCGAGAGAGGATGGGGTATAACCGAGGTTGAAGAGTAGGGGGAGTGTTGTGGGGGAATTTGCGCGAGGCTCCCGTTTATGTATCCTCGCACTAGGGCTTAATTCAAATGACAATAACCCTACAGATATTCCGTCCTGTTCCAGATCCTCTGGTGGCGCTGTACGACCCATCGGAAGTTGACTGATGGACCCACAACCCAGCAAGTCGAGGTAGTCTGCGAGGCACCCCAGACCCGAAATTTGATCATAGGGCAGCCAAGTGACATCTCCTGTTGTCCACTGAACCTCAAATATGGCTTGCTCCTTCGCGCCATGATGTGATACGATGCAATCTATCTTCCACTGCGGTTCGGCCTCTGGAGTCTCGTATAATTGGGTATCGAGGCGTCCAGGGAATCGACGATCATCATTAGGAACATGAACTCGAAGCAAGGAAGAATGAAAAACCGGATGAACTCCCCGCTGGATGAAACTTGAAGGGAGCGCCACCCAAAAGGAATGATTTTCAAAATCTTTTGTGATCTTGTAGGGACCAATATACTTCGGGATTAATTTCCGAGCCAGACCCTTCGCAAACTTCAAGTTTTGTGTCGAGACATAGACTAAATCCCCTTCATGGAATGGTTCGACACGTCGTTTCCGATTTGCAAGCCTAGTCTGCTTGACTCGGGCTTCCAGAATCGCATCATGAGCAGACATAATTGCTAAACGGCGGAGTCGAGCAAAGGTTCTAACAGAAGGGAATTCATTCTTCATATTAGAATTCCAAATCATTGAGCGCGGCATCCGTCCTGTATTAAGCATAAACGGGGCATATCCTGTGGTCTCCGAGTGAGCACAATTGATAGCGGACTCAATGGCAGGTAACTTTGACACCCAATCCTTCTGTGTTGTATCGACACACTGTCGTAGCATCTGGGTGATGGTACGATTAGCACGTTCGGTGGAACCATCACTCTGAGGATGGTAAGCACTGGACATATTAAGCTGGGTCCCTGTTAGCTCATGAAGCCGTTTCCAAAAGACGCTTGTGAAGAGTGAGTCGCGATCACTAATAATTCGTCGGGGCATGCCATGGTGCTTGTAGACATGCTCAAACATTAGCTCAGCTACTTGACGGTCAGAGTAGGTTGTACGGCAGGGAACGAGATGTACCATTGAGGTAAATAGATCAATAATAACAGTTATCGAATCAAAAGTACCGTCACGATTCTTTGAATCGGGCAAAGGTCCCACAAAATCGACACCAATAGCTTCCCATGGATATGACGGGACCTTGAGAGGGTGAAGCAAGCCGTAAGGCTTCTGATTGTTAGGCTTGCTCATCTTGCAAGTACGACAAGACTCACAATACGATTTCACATCTGAAACCATATCCTTCCACCATACACTCTGGCGAAGGTAATCCAATGTTTTACTGGCACCAAGGTGAGCTAGGATTGAATGAGCTTCCGAAATAATGATTTCTTGAGCTGAACGACCATTTACTAGGACACGAGGTATGCAGAGAAGTCGGTCATTGTCCTTTTTGAGGTACAAAAGGCCAGCATCCTTGTTCCATTCGAAGTTAGTGAAGTGGTCTGGGTTTTCCACTACTCTTTTGAAAAGAGAGTCATCCAAATAGCGATGTTGGATTGCCTTCTCAAAGTCAAGGCCATTGGACGAAGGAATAGAATTGAGCAACGTTGTCCTAGTCAAGTCCGGCTCAGTGCCGGAAAATTCCGGACCGTGGGAATTTTCTTCGCTGGCACTTGTGGCCACTCTTTCCTCTTGCTCTTGAGATCTATTGCCATCCTGATTTCGCTCAGGCTTCTCTTCTGTCCTAGGGCTAGTGTATACCTTCCCTGAAGGTCCTGCAAGTGTTGGATTGGAGATCCCCATGCTTGGCCTTGCAGGAATCTTGATGGTGAGCCTTTCTTGCTCTTTTTCACCATTTCCCTTGCTTCCTGATCGCGTTTTGGGACCGTTGACTCGTTTAGGTGTATTGCGACTCGTAGTGGACGACGATGAAGTCAAATTCTCGGTACTCCCGCCCTCCTGTGCGTGTCTAGGGCCGACGACGCGTACATGGCCTTTCATTCGTTTAGCAAACTCAGACGATGTTTCTGGACGGCCAGTATCTGCATTGGATCGTTTGGGGAGTGCCCTGGAACGTGTTGTACGTGCTGCAAAGGCTTCCAGGCCTGCTAACAATGGTATGGTAATTCCGTGACTATTTAGATGGTCCATACTAACATAATCATCATGATCAGTGTATTCTGAGCGTGCGCGGACAGTTCCTGGGGCATCATTGGTGTAGATGCGTGAGAGAGCATCTGAGAGGACATTGGTTTCACCAGGTACGTATGCTATCTCAAAATCGAACGCGCTCATCTTTTCTAACCAACGCGCTTGCCTTCCTGTTAGGTCTTTTTGTTTCATAAGGTGAATTAACCCCTTATGATCTGTTATCCATGTAAAATGAACACCTTGTAGGATGTCCCGATGGCGTAACATGGTCTCGAGACCTGCTAGCATCTCCAGCTCATGTACAGCGTAATTCTGTTGCGCTGAACTGAGCTTCGCAGAGTAGAAGGCTGCTACCTTGGCCTTCTGCCATTCATCACCTTGTGCAACGTAGCCTGCTATGCTGGCAGAGCTCGCGTCGGTGACCATCCAGACTGGTCTGTGATTCGGTGAGTAATCCAATGGTACTCGGCTATGGTTGCGATGATGCTCAACGATTTCTTTGATCTCATCGAAGGCTCGCTGTTCAGTGTAGGACCAACGGAATGGGACCGTCGAGCCTGTGAGGCCATGGAGGATTCCCATGGGGCCACGGATGCGAGGTAAGTCATCTGCGAGATATCCTACGCTTCCGAGAAATCCTGACAACAATCCTTTTGATGTAGGAGTCTTCCAGTTGGTTACCGAGTCCACCTTATCAGGATCCATACGTATACCATTATCATCAATAATACGACCGAGTACTTTCATTTCCTTCGGCAAGAAATTAAGTTTCGAGGCACTCAAGTATAATTGCTCTCGCTTCAAGACATCAATAATACTTTTAACATGCTTAACGTGATCTTCGATAGTGTCGGAATAGATAATCACATCGTCTAGGTAAACTTCCATGAAGACACCTATGTAGGGTGAGAAGATATGGTTCATCAGTGCTTGGTACGTTGCGGGTGCATTACAGTCACCCTGTTGGAGAACAAGACTAACCATATTTCCATCAGGTGTAGTGACCGTAGTTCTATTGACATGCTCGGGAACTACTCGGATTTGCTCATAGGCATCTTTGCCGTCAATAATGCTTCGATATTTGGACTTCGCAACACGACGCAGGATCCCTTCAATGCTCGGGAGAGGTGCTGATACCTTGCGAGTGTTGGCGTTGCGTGCGCGCAAGTCGACAACAGTCCGAAGTAAGTGTTTTTGTTTCCCTACTTTCGGAATCAGTAACATTGGTACTGAATTTCCAGCAGTAGTAAGTTTCCACCTACCTGAAGACAAGTAATCCCTTCGTTTCTGATCCCACTGTGAGCGGAAGGCTTCAGGGCACCGAGACGGTCTCCAGGGATATACCTTGTGCTCGTCAATAAGCGGGATCGTGTGATTGATAGCTCGTAGTGGTGGTAACGGTGTTTCCGAAGCTGTTTTGCAGATGGGGGCCGTGTACTCTTGAAGCTCTGCGCGAACTTTCTCGAGCGCATCCTCACTAACCATCATAGCTTGGGACCGAATCTGACTAACATTGTCACCCACCATAGGTAATGCTGTATTACTTCCAATCTCAATAGATGATGGATTAAAGCAAACACGAACATTATGCTGGTACAACCACGGGGTACCAAGGACCAAATCATAGCCGGAGAGATTCGCAATATCAAAGTAGTGCTCCGTCTTGATGGTCTGATACTTGAACTGAACCTTTGTCCCACAGAGAATCTTTGAGCGAGATCCTTGGACTGCGAGGTGCAAGGGAATCGGGGTCGGAAGGTAAGTCTTAAATACTTTTAGTTGATCCGCTAACTGAGTAGACATGAAGTCTCCCAATGAGCCGGTATCAACCAATGCTCGACAAGGCTTCCCATTGATGTCGACAACAATAACAAGAGGTCGAGGCACCACACGGCCAATGTCTTTGACCACTGAGGCATGTCGCTGGATAGCTGGGTAAGTCTTGGGTTCGATTTGGACTCCTGCTATGCTCATAACATGAGCGTAGCCATTCCGTTCTTCCCAATGCAGGTTACCGTTCATCAAATGCAAGTAGCTATCTGCCGCTGCAACCACAGAATCAAGTTCTTTCTCAAACAGGGTCATTTCCGTGGATTGTGAGAATAACCGGGTAAGAAACTCGTACTCAACAGGGCCTTGAAGCCGTTGTAACAGAGTTTCGTAGGCTTGATTCAGCTTCTTCCGATACCAATTTGGCAGGTCGAAGTGTGGATTAGTCAGATACTTGATAGGTACTGAGATTTTGAAGTCACGGTAAGTGTCTTCAATAATATATTTGCACGAGGGCTCTCTCGGGTGAGGGTAGATGATATAATGAACGTCGTCTTCTAGGTTCTCCGAGTCCTTGATAAACGGGACATGCTTCGTCAAGGATTCTCGAGCCGCAGTAGCAAGTGGATGCCCCATCCAAGGGTAATCCATGTTCTGGAAGGCTGGTATGCGGTCGAACATGGCTAGTTGCCTTCCCCAGAACTCTCCAGGACTGAATTGCGAGTCCATTACCCATGAGATAGGTAATTCTCCTCCTAGACCTCGATCATGGTCAATGAATTTAAGCGTGTGATCTTTTTTAGACTCCCATACAGTGAAGCGAAGGTGCCCATGAGGTCCAGAGGTATCTCCTGGGTACGGCTGGCTATCATGAAGCCGAACTTCGAGAGCTTTGACAAGTACGTTGCCCATTCTTTGAAGGCGCCATTGTTCCGATCTAACCTTCATAGCTTCTGCACGTTTCATCTTCTCGACACGAAGCTCATTGAGGAGGAACGATTCATAATGCATTGCAACGAATGCTTTCAAGTTCTTCGATAGCCAACCGATAGCATCAAAATACAGATTCTCGAGTCTTACAGCATCAATCTGAAGTATGGCAAGACTCGACTGATCTACTATTGTAAGCTTGTCTGATTGAGCTTCTCGGCTCACGCTGAACCGGTCGTAGGGTGATATATAGCTATCAGTGAAGCCTAATTCTTTCAAGTCTGGGTAGCAACTGATGCCGTGGCTCAGAACAAAGTGTAGGCCTTGTGCGAGAGCATCTCCAATCTCCGAGGACTTGCTAAACCAATTGGCAGAGTCAAATGGCAGTGCGAGAAGTCTTGCACGTTGCTTTGCATACCACGCACCAATGCGAAACTTTGGATTCCGTAGCAAGGATGCCGGGATGGTGAGTTCACCATGTCCTGACTCGGTATCTGCAACGGTAAAGGTATCTTCATTTAGACGAAATACACCGAATCGATGAGAGCTCACTGCTCCCCAACGGAGTTCATCTCCTGGGTAGGGAGCATCGTGATTTAAGCACATCTCAGCAGCATACTGATAGAAGTCACCAATACTGGTCGGACGCCAGCCTTGATCCACTTCCTGATGCAAAATGAAGTTTGAATACCCTGTTTCCGGATACCCGAACACTTCCTTAGCATCATCAGCCCAGCAGTACAATGGCTCCCCGTTGCGGTCCATAGAACAAGCATCATCCTTGGACCACTGAAGACCAAAGTTCTCAATTTCGGGAACTGGTAAAGTCACATTACATTCTATGCTTCCGAAATCACTGATGAAGACCTCCAGATCATTTAATTCTGGTTCATGTGAAGCATTGGGGCTGCCGACTGACGACACAGCTTCATCTGTGGACCCAACGAGTGGGGTATAGAGCTCTTCCATCACGTGTAGCGCCCATTCACTGTCTGACTCACAATCGGAACTTCCGGAGTCATCCATTTCCGACACAGTTTCAAGGTCTGGGACATTCTCGTTGTCTGAATCCTGGGCTTGCGACTGATCATCTTCTTCATCAGACATGAACATCATTCCGATGGAGATATGGTCTGCCGATTCCGTAGTTTCAGCAAGCTCGCAAAGATTTCCTTCTGCCAATTCGTAGTGCATACCATGTGCCGTGAATCCTGGTGGTCCCTTTTTATCACTAGACCTGACTGTATTGCTGTGAGGGCAGTTCCGAGCCATATGCCCAACTTCCTCACAGTTGAAGCACTTATTAGCAGCTACTAATTCCGCTTTCTTGCTGTCGGATATTTTACTGCTAGAACCGGATGATGTAGAAGGCTTTCCGCCTCCTCTGTTACGCCCTCCATGGGGAGGCTTATTGCCTGAGCCTCCTTTTGATGATGACGAAGCCTGATTATGACCTGTGGAATGACCCGATGGTGCAGATCCACCATTTCGAGGCCCATTCTTGTGGTGAGAATAGCCCTTGCCATTATTATTAGGCTTATTCTTCTTCGACGAGGTTCCATTATTTCCGTTACCATTGCCGTTGTTACCACCTTGAGAAGGCTTCTTTTCCTTGCTGCGAGGTGCAGCCTCAAGGTCAGCCATCTCAATAAGTTCAGCTTCTTCGACAATGCGATGCCAACTATTAACTTCTTTATTTAGTTTCGCTCGATGAAGTTCACGTTGCATCTCTCTTCGAAAGCCATCCCAAAGCTTAATGACACGTTCACGTTTACTGGTAACGCCGACAAGTCCATACAAGGTTTCAAGCTCATAAACATATTCCGAAACCGTACGATCATTCTGATAACACCTCTTGATTTTATCACGTTGCTGACTACGATAGTTCAGAGGGAAACAAGCATTAAACATCCCACGTAAGAAGTCTAATAATGTCCATTCTGAATGATTCTTAGAAACCTTTTGAATGAAGTACGAGAGGGCTTTACCCTTCAGGTAATGCGACGTCAAGAATACTTGTTCATCTTTGGGAACCTGACCTTCTTTACAGAACTGAGTCATTTCCATTGTGAATCGGTGAAACTTCTCGCCATCAGCAGTTCCATCATACGGAGTTGGAGGAATCGGCCTGATGATTCGCTTCCGACCACGTTTATGCCTTCTATGGCTATGGCTATGTCGTCGTCGAGGTCCATGCCTTCGGTGGTGGCGACGGTGATGATGCCCGTGGTGAGATGAGTCCGAAGAATCTGAGTCTGATGAGGATGACGAGCCACTACTGGAGCCTGAGGGACTGGAGTCATTCCCAGAGGGATCACTGTCTGATGGTGAAGAGTATGAATAGTCAGAATCTGAGTCTGACTCATCACTAGAGGTCGATTCAGAGCTCGATGACTCTGCATCAGAAGAGCTAGCATGTCGCTTTGCCTTCCGTTTATCACTCTTCTTCTTGTTGAGCTTTCGTTTTCGCTCCGGTGAAGCTCTCTTCTTCTTAGAATGCTTCCTTTTGGATTTACCAACTTGCAGAGCATCTGCCAAGAAACTGTCAGCCGGAAGCTGATCCATTGGACGAGTAGAGCCATGTCGACTCTCATGATGGCTGCTAGATGGTGCTCTGGACTTGCCTCGAACAACTTCTGCTATCCGACGGTCAAATGCACTGGCCAGTGGCTCAAGATTATGAACATTCTTCCTTTTCGAAGTCCTTTTCTTTGATTTGTTGGCCTTCTTCTGATGTTCTGCCAGTTCAGGGTCCTCAGGATTTTCATCGGAAGTTTCTTCAACCTCAAGACTATCATAACGGCCAGTTTTACCAATCGTTTTCTTAGCCTGTGAAGTCTTAGACTTCCTAGAAGCCTTGGTCTGCTTCGAGGACTTCCCGACTGCCGTGAATCCATCATTGTCAGTCTTGGATCTATCTTGATCACCATCAAGGGATTCCTGGATTTCATCACGGACCTGGTTCCAGTTCTTGAGTGCCGCATGTTGAGCCTCAATATCCAATTCGGAGTCGTCAACTTCCTGGTTACGGTCAACAAATTTTCCCTTCGCAATGTAGGAGCTAGGCCCCGGTGTTGCATTAGGAGTCTCCGGTCGGTTTTGAGTCTGCTCCCGAGTAATCTTGTCCTGACGTTTTGCCAGGATTTCACGCTGCTCAGCCGTTAGATTACGTTCTGCAGCTCGAACCGTAGAAGCTTGTTCCTTGGTAAGCTTCCTTGCCTTCTGCTGTTCCTTGAAATGAACAGTGTGCCTACTCAGGTCATCCAAACTCTGAGTGCGACGAAGCCTCGCAGGCCGTGTCAGTGGAGCTTTAGTAGGTTCTTCCACATCTGCCTTACTAGATGCTTCTTCAGGTTCTGTACTAGAACTAGATGTATCAGAATCATTTTCATCTTCTACGTTACTACGAGACAAATTCATCTTTGAAATATTCGTAGCAGTTGGATTCCTTTGCAAACCAACATTTTTATCATCCTCCGAGTCAGAGGAAGACGCCGCTGAGGTGTCTGTCACCTCCCTCATCTGTACTCGAGTGGAGGGAGGGTTTCTCAGCGTGGCCTTGCCAGGCGCTGGAGCACGGCTCGCAGCCGGACCAGGAGCAGAGTCCTGAGCACTCGCAGTGCTAGGTTCTGCCAAAACTTTAGTATCATGAACATCTGGTGACGGCTCACCAGATAACTCAGACAAGGGACTGTCAACCCTTGGAACAGCCGACCCCATTGCAACAGTGTTGCGGCGGCTGCGCAAGGCGTAACGAGACATCCCGGTGAATAGAGAGAAAGATATTGGTGTCGAAATCGGAGTGGCCTCGGGTGATCAAGCCGTAGGTTTTCCAGAGATCGACAAAGAGAGAGAAAGATTTTAGAGAGAAAAGCGCAGATGTAGTTGAGAGATAGAGATAGAAATAAGCAGAGAAACAGCCAATGGAGCTGTCAAAAATATGAGAGGGTGGCGAAAGTCACGTACTCTCACGAAGGAGCTAACGCAGTGTGACAGGTGTAAAGACTGGTTATTTGCGAAAACCCCAGCTACTACAGCAGTACGTAGCTCTTATATACTTTTACTAAATATCCAATAGGTACGGCAGAGCGAGTCGAGAACAAGGGAGTGATAACAGTAATGACAGATGATAGAAGGACCGGTGGGACCGGCTCGTTACAATTTCACACAAACAGCGCCTCTAGGTGCTGGCATCACTTGTACGAAAAAAGTCTATCTGATTTTGCAATGCTAATATCAATATATTTTCCTAGATTTTCAGACTTTCTTTAACAATATATGAGGCCGACTCATCATTACAACATCTACTCAACGCTGGCCTCTAACCGGCGGCCCTTGGTCAGATTTATATTTGTCGTGTCTTAATTCCTCAGGGTTCGTTCGGCCCGACGTAACTCTTGATAACCACCATATGGCACCACGGTCTCCTGTGCTCCCATTGTGATGCCTTCGATAAGGCATAAGGGAAAATTGTTACCAACCTCTGTGCATGACCACAAACTGGCACCCTGGAGCTTGAAAACTCTGTATATTATCATCGTCTCATGCAGCCTACTCACATGGACCATCTTTCGTTTCTCAACACCTATACAGACGTCTACTGTAGAGCCTTTCTTCGCCAATATCACGACTTCTGAACTCTGCGAGAGCGGGCTCACTTATTCGGGACATATTGGACTGAAGGGAGAGACAGATGAAAAGCCGAAGAGGTCGTTCTTCTGGTACGTCGGTTTCTGTGCTCTGCTTTCCTTTCCAAGCGCTCAATATCGTGCAGGTATTTCCCTGCGGAGCATGATGCTGAGAATGCACCTGTCATGTCTGTCTTCCTCCCTGATTGCTCTTGTTAGAGATATTTTACACAGTGCAAGGTAGCCTGACAGTTGGAGGCGGGCCAGGGACTAGTGGACTGATCAACCCAGTCTTCGGCCAATCGCCTTGCACGATGACCAAGGACGGACTCGTTCGCAATCCCTTGCACAGCCAGTGGAGCGAGCACTACAACCTCGTCGCGCTCGACCATGTACGTTACATCACTTATCAGTGGTATGCACTGAGCATTTCTTCAGCCAGTCGGTGTTGGTTATTCGTATGGAACAAGAGTCAACAACAGTCGTGATGCAGCCTACGACGTATACGATTTCTTACAGAAGTTCTTTATTCTCTTTCCCGAGCTCTCCAAGAACCGGTTTTACGTCTCTGGGGGGTCGTACGGTGGTATATACGTTCCTCATATAGCTACGGTTATACACGAACAGAACCAGCGACATGCGCCGAACGCGATTGATATCAACCTAGAGGCTCTGCTTATCAGCAATCCTTTCTCTGTAGGTTTACGAAGCGTATGCTAGCTCCGCCGGACTGACGAAAGTCATAGGATCCCGCCTCGCACTACAAATGGCAACTTTACTACATGTGCACAGTGACGGATGTATACAATGCCACCACTTGCGCGGATTTACACGCTGTCTTACCGTCTTGCCTCGAAAGTATCGAGATGTCGATGATATCTCCAACTCTTGAGAATAAACGTGCATCGATGAAGCTATGTGAAGCCATCGAAGAAGGTGATGCCCACGGTAGAGTAATCGAGGACGTCCGGCGTGTGGTACGTGCTCCATCATATGACTCGGATTGGTTTGATGTTTTCTGCCCGCAGTGCTTCCCCACCAATCCTGGCAACCCACTGTTGTGTCACCCGCAATTCGATTGGACGACTAAAGTTTTCAACAATTCGACCACAAAGTCATTACTTGGTGTCCCGGACTACGTCAATTATACGTCGTTGAGCAATGACGTACACAGTGACTTTGAAGCAAACGCGGATATGTGAGCCAGGGTCACTGCTCCATGTTGGGGTTTGTCCCTGACGGCGACATAGATGGCACAGGCACTATCTCCTCTACGAACCACTTCTGCAAAGTGGTATCCGTGTACTTCGTGCGTCTATCTACACGTTTACTTCTTACATATGCTTCAATCTCGATGATAGACTGGATAGGTGCCCGCGATGCCAACTGTCCCTGGCCAGGAGTTCTCTCATTCGTAAATATTCTCAACAGTATTCTACGTCCTCTTTACTCACATATACATAGCTCAAACTCCTACGGACACCATTCCAACAAGAATTCCTCGCAGCGCCAGATTTGCCTTGGTCTGGCGGCGAAGCGACTGTTCGCGCCATTGGTGCTGGGGCGGGGAATATGACATACGTACTCTTGGCTGAGGCTGGGCATTTTGTGAGCACTATTGTTTCCTTGAGTTGCTGTGGGGAAGTTTGACGAGAGTTGTGTAGGTGGTCAAAGATCAGCCTGTGCTTGCGAAGAAAATCGTGGAGAGATGGATTGAGAATAAGCCTTGGTTTGACTAATTGAAGAAGATAATTTCCAATGTTGAGAGCTTCGTAAGAGTATGGGTCTTTTGTGGCCACAGCATTCAGGTCTGTCATTCTCTCTAAGAATCGACGACTTTTCAGGCAATATAACGTATCAGCGTTTGTCATAACGATTCCCACGATTTACCCGACCTCGCGGGGTTGTTTCGCGATCGAATTGGACATTTCAAATTTGTCCTTCTGTTCGATTGTCATGTTGTGCCTTCGTGTCAGCAAGAAAGTCTTTCTCACGGAACTGTTTTTGGTTCATGTTTAGGGCTTGATGGCTTGCACTGCAATACTACTACCGCCGCCGTGTGCTAGTACCTTTCCCTGAACAATGGATATCCTATCCACCACCCTCGAAATTATCGACCTGGTCAACCTCGTCATTGAAAAATGTGTCGAATATCGAGAGGCGGACAGCGTCATCAAGGCAACAAGGACCCGCTTGGACGGTGTGCAGGTGCGGATAGAGCTATTCCAGCAGTTTTTGAGGCTATCCGAGTCGACAATGCTGTTTCGAAGGAAGCAAGTTCTTCACCGCTCACTCGAAACGGTTTCGGATTTGTTGCGCGAGTTGATGAGCATTCTGCCCCCTTCGCTCAAGATGTCGACCAAAATCGCTTGGGTGGGCTGGGGCAAGCGGCGTGTGGAGGGACTATTGGTGGAACTGAAGATGTGGGATGAGGAGGTGCAGGGCATCGTATTCGCACTGGACGTCGTGTCCAAGGTCAGAGACGACGATAAACTCTACAAGCGGCTCTTTGACACAGGCGAGCGAACCCTAACGACGACATGGGCGCTGAGCAAGCGAATTTTTTCATCGGACGAGATCCCATCCCTCGTTTATCCACTATCATCAATCTTCATTCAAGGAACGGACTCCTTCTCCGACCCCCAATTCATTGCTACGTTCAACGCTCGCCCGGCCTATGTCGAAGCCCACTATATTGAACACGATGGCAAGGAGGACACCCAGAAGAGCTCCCTTGCCCGAATGGCTGCCGTATTCCACTCCCCAGAAATAACCTCGATGCACCTCCTTTCATGTGTCGGTATCGCAGAGGACTACAACTTTGACCGATGTTTCCTGGTCTACGGGCTCCCACCCACCTTCACCATGCACTCCCACATCCCCACCCTCGCCTACATCATCGACAAACAAGCCCGTATATCCCTCGATGACCGATTCCGTATCGCCTTCGAGCTCGCCACCGCCGTATTCGAGATCCACGCCGCAGGGTGGGTGCACAAGTCCATCCGGAGTGACAACATCCTTATCGACGTCGACGAACAGCGAGGGCCCAAAGTGGACGCCAAGGTCGGAGCCGCGTACCTCGTCGGGTTCGAGGCTGCACGACCGCAGGATGCTGGTTCTGATCGCCGCCCGGAGATGGATCCGATTAAGAGAAAGTATCATCATCCTGAGAGACAGGGAGGCAGAGATACGCTAGTGCAGAAGTTTGATATTCGGCATGATATGTACAGTCTCGGGGCTGTACTCATTGAGCTAGGGTACCGCAAGACGCTGCGGAGCATCTTTGGGCCATCCTCGTCTGCAGGCGAAGAAGACATCCAGAAGGACCATGAACGGATGGTGGGATATGCGAGGCGGCTGGGGGATAAGATGAGCGTCAAGTATGCGAATGCCGTCTTGACCTGTTTGGTAAACGGCACTAAGCCTGGTAAGACGACGGACAGTCTGCGTGAAGAGTTTTACGATGGAGTATTGAGGCCATTGAAAGAGATACAAGATGGATTTAGGGTACGTGGTTCATTCATCCTTTGGCTGCTGGTATTTTAACAAGTTCTTTAGGGCCAGCCAGATCTAGCCGTCTGATATTTATGTCTATCTTATTTAGAATAGCAAAATGTTCTCAGCGGTGTGAAGATAAGCGCCCGGGCCTGTATCTACCGACCCCCAGTGCTTCGATGCTCTCAGGTTTCCGGCAGTTCGATACGGCCGCGGCCTATGTTTAGATTTGCAATACTTCTTTCGAGATATGTAAGAATCAATCTCTAATCCACTTCTTTACACCATGTCGTCGATTCCCAACAAACATCTACACGACGAACTCGCTACTAACTCCGAGAGGGTTACAGTCACAACCAAGTTCGGAAGCGTCACTGGCGGAAGAGCAAGCAATGGGGCTGCTGTGTGGTTGGGTAACTTGTGTTCAGATCCATCTCACGCTCCTGCTAAGTCAACTCCTCTCTACAGAGGTCCCTTTCGCCCTGCCCCCAACACGGTTTGCCGACCCCGTTCCCTTACCCGAAGGATGGAAATATGAAGAAGGAAAGGAATATGTGACAGAGTCGAAATGTGAGGTATCATGTCTATTGCAAGTTCTAGCGAGACTGATTATGGTCGAGCAGTTGCAGCCCAACCTACGAACAACGGGCAGCGAGGAAGTATGAGTCAGCACTGATGACTTTGATGCTGGTGCTAAACTACAGCAGATACTCCCCAGGAAGACGTAGTAGGCTTTGGAGATCCCACGGAGGACCCGTTCGTATTTCCAACACTGTTTCCGACCATTTCTCATTATCAACATAAAGCCTCTTTGTGACCATCGTAGCACCACCTTCTTTCCCCGCAAAACGTGGATTCCCAGTTAAAGTTTACATTCACGGAGGGTACTTGGCATGTCCTTTTTAAATTCTTCCTCCTCTCACGGTCATCAGATTCCTGCAATTTGGCTCCCCGCATGGCTTGAAAGGCCAGAACCAGTTCATCTCTGCCGAACGCTCTGAGGTCTGGGTCAATATGGGGTATCGGGTTTCTGCGTTTGGGTTCCTAGCGTGTGACGCTCCCGGGGTGGACCTGAAAGGGAATTATGGCTTCAAAGACCAATGGCTCGCGATCCAGTGGGTTAAAGACAATATCGAAGCGTTTGGAGGTAGCGTTATGTTTGCGTCTTTTGTATGTTGAGGCTCAATGCATATTTAGGAAACCCAACCGACATCCAGCTCTCAGGTCTTTCTGCGGGAGCACATTCTGTGCACCAAATACTTCACTACGCTTCCCACCTCCCAAAAGGAGTCAACGCACCGTTCCATTCTGCTATCATTCAGTCCAATGCCATCATGTATGACCTCCTTCAGGCTTCTGCGTACTTCCAAATGATTGACATCGTGAATATAGTGCCACCCCCAAGACCCCAGCACAACTACGGCCCCAATTCGATGCACTGTGCCGTGCCCTAGGTCTCAATCCTACAGACCCCGACATTCTGAAGACGCTTCGTGACCCGTCCAAGGTCTCCACTGAGCAGATATGCCATGTCATAGAAACCGACGCTGTCGGTCCCGAATTCGGCACGTTCCGCGGATGTGTCGATAACGACTGGATGCTCTCGACGCCCGACACAATGGAATGGCAGCGTTCCGGATTTGCCACTGCGCTGAAAGAGAAGGGTGTAACATGCATCGTTGTTGGAGAAACGAGAGAGGAGTGGTATCTCTATTCGATAGCGCATCCTGTGGAAACTTTGGCTGACGTCCGGGAGAATCTTGAACGGTATTACGACATAAGCATGGTGAAGGACATCTTGCGCATGTACCCCCTACCCCAGAAGGAGGAAGACGTGCAAAGGTTTTATGGGGATGTCTTCAGTGACTGGCAAGTTTATTTGCCGGTGAGGATTTTGGCGAGGGATTTGCTGAATTCCGGGTATCCTGTGTTGAGGTACCAGATTCTGTGGGTACCTGAGCAGTGCAAGACCGACGGTATGTCCTGCTCTCGTCGTTCCATCCACTCGTTGATCCTTTCTCCCAGGTTATATCACACACGGTGTTGACAGAGTGTATTGGGCGTTTCGCCTCCCGCTGTTGTATGGAGGAGAGGACGTGGCGATCGCTCAGAAATGGCTGGATACTGTGTTTGATGAGATCAATGCGCTGCAAAGGGAAGGAAACAGTGCGCGTGGGATCACGGATGTGTTGGCTGTCAAAGCGGACAAGACGATAGGATGGATTGAAGATCCAGTCTGGGAAGAGAAGATGCGGCTGTGTGAGATTTTGCCTGAGAGTTCGTAGCACCTACCAATACTATCCATGAGAACTCGTTACTCGGTCACCGGTGACTAAGTAAGCCAGCGCTCATTTAGCAAGTTATATGAGCTTGCGTCCAATGATCATATGGATATTTATCCAATGAAAGTAGTTTGGACTTGGACTATTCCTAGTAGGAGGGATAGCGTCCCGGCAGGGTCCTTTGCAATATTTCCCCTTCAGCAAAAGGATCTCGAATTAAAAAGAAATAACTCACAATAATCAACAAGGCGACTTTTAGTCTCGAAGTTCCCTCTCCCAAGTATAGTGCTAGTATTAGTAGCATCGCCCCATTCAAAGACCTTCTTACCCGAGTTCTTCATACCAGTCTTGGTTAGGCTTGACCCTTGCATAAGCCGCTTTCCCACCTTGACCCTCGTCTTTCCCGCGTTCCCCAGCCACAAGCCCCAATCACATCACAGGACGCATAGTCCAGCATACATTACCGTGGAGACGCACTCTTGGGTTGGTTAGCAGTTCCACAATACATATACTTAGTCTACTCGGTGGTGGCGGTTCGGTACCGAGCACATTGACGCTCCACCTTGTAGTACCTGATCGCTTAGATGATTCCCGTACCGAACGGTGCCACAACAATGTAGAACTTTGAATCCAGAAAGTAGCTGTTGAACCGCTTCCGGGGGAGGGGAGATGATCATAATTTAGAACTTGCTCAACAGTCAGAACCAAGAAGTTCGTCTGGTAGCGCCCAAGGTGTCAGCGTGAATGTATAGGTAGGCTTCGAAATGTCAGCTGAACCGACAGAACCTTGTATCTTGGATGAGATTCAGAAGCCTACCCCGGCTTTTGCACGTTCCCAAATATAGGCTCGTAACCTCGAGGCGGCTTCTTATTACGCACCGTTGATCCGCTTGATGATGGCCGTCGACTGTATTCGATGTAAAAAATGGCCAAGTCCAGCAATAACAATAATATGCTTAGAAAAATAGACATACATGCAATTTATGAAAATAATAATAATAAGATGCAATATGTACATGTCCTTGAGATGCTAAAAAAACAAACGTTTCAATTAAATACACATACTATAATCCCGATCCATTCCACCGTATCGACATAATACATTCCGTCCGCCAATCAGATAGCCTGGCCAATCATCGCGCCCGAGGTCTCCGTCCATTGATCCCACATGACTTCTCGTGTCCGTTCATTCGACATCAGCGTTGCGAAACGGATGACTCGCCACGCGTCGTAGAAGTTACTCGCCAGTCCAAAGCTTATTCGTACAACTCCAAGCTCTCGCCCCACGAGATTTTCAAGGTCATGGCGAGTTACTCCGGTGTAGAGCTGCTTCATCTCGTCTTGGATGTTGAGCATGGCGGCGGCGCCACCCGGATTACACATACACCCCGTACGAAGGGATACTTTATGTTGAGAAGCGGCATGCTCGACAAATGTGTTCGGAATCATTTCTCCTGACGGCTATGAGGGATACTGGGTTAGAGTATCTACTGGTAGACTAGCGTGAAACTCACAGATAAAAATATCAAAGAAATGATTGTGCCAGTGTCGGCTTGCTCGCCTACTGAGCGAAGCCGTTTTGAAGGTGTTCGTGAGAGAATACGTACGACGGGCGTTCCAGTTGTGTTGTGGCGCAGTCGTGTAAGTGAGGAAATAACATAATATAGGAGCGTGATAAGTCGTAGAGGAAGAAAAGGAAGGTAAGCCGAAAGAAATCGTAGGCCATCCGTGACCGCAGGTAATGTTAGATAATTAATAGTTCCATCCTGCGACGGAGTTTTTAGTAGTCATGAAGCGTCAACAACGGATACTGCACGAACCTCAAATTGTTCATGAGGGCTGGACGATCTGGTAACAACGGTTCCAGGCACCTGGACAACGTCGACGGTTCCTCCAGCAAACCACGGACGTTTCAGCCGCGCCAGGAACGACTTTTTGACAACAAGCGCTCCGACACCTGTTGGGAAGCCGAACATTTTGTAAAACGACACTGCCATCGCGTCAACAGGGGTGTCCTCGAGGGATACGACCGACGTCGGCGCCAGAGCAGCGGCGTCAAGGATCGTATTATACCCTAAAGAGGATGCATATTCAATAAGGGAAAGGGAGGATTTGGAATTCGTGATGTTTGATTGTCCGGTTAGTGCGAATAAACTTGGGGAAAGATCTTTGTATCGAGGGCGATTACGAATGAGGATATTCTGTGAGGTTTAGCGTCAGATTTAAGATAGAAGTAAGGCATAGATCGAGAGGTTCTACCTTTGCTAGAGCCGGATCTATTCCGCCATGAGGCAGGCAAGGGATATAACATATTCTAGACCCGCGAGCAGTTGCAAATTCCCGGATACCATGCACGCTATTGTGGGAATCGGCGGACAAAACGTAGGTACTGTCTCCGGAAAATGGGAAGGACTCGCCGACGAGTTTCAGAGCGCCAGTAGCATTCGTTGTAAACACGACAGTATACTCGGCAGGCGCTCGAAAGAATGAAAGAACCGCTGCCCTGGCTTCGTCTGCACAATTTAGGGATAGTTTGGAGCTGTAGATAATGGATCAGACAACGTAAGAGACAATCAAGGGCAGAGACGGACCTGTTGCTGACAGAATGAGTATTTCCGAGGACGCTGCGATGCAAAAAATCGGTATGGGCGTGTATAAGGCTCTCGGGATAGATGGCGCCGCCCATATAGTCGACATAAGTCTCGCCGGTCGACCTTAGGCGCGTGAAGTCGGTCCGGCGGAGGGTATCGAGTATCCAGGTGAGCCGATACTCTGCTAATAAATGGGGAATATGAAACAGAAGCAGAAGTGGTCGACGTACCAGGGAATTCTCTTAGAAAGTCATCGTACGCCACAGCAGCATCATCAGTCTGTACAATCTCTTTCGGGGGAAGATACGATATACGCCTATATGCATAGGCTGCTTCGGTTGGCCGACGCGTATTTTCGTGTTCGCGGTAGCTAGGTTTCTCATTGACAAGGAGTAATTCTGGAGTTTCTCTGGAGGGTACGGAAGCGAGAGTCGAGGAACTGGCTGTCGCGCAGGCGAGGTGGGAGAACGTGGTAGACTGTTTCCGGCGTACCGAACGGGGAATGGGCTGCGACTGAGAATGGCCCATGCTAGTTGTCAGAGTCGGGGGTGGTAGCGCCACGGGGAGGCAGGCACTTTATATGCAGATTCGGCGGTATCCGATGGTATCCGAGATCTGATACATGCGGGAGCTGATGGGTGGCAGTGAGCGCTCCGCCAACGTTCAGTAACGGGAATTTGTAGGAAACAAGAAAGAAAGAGAAGGCAGCGAAGTGATCGCCCTGTCAAACAAGACGAAACAAACCCCCAACGCCGTTCGACGCGTCCACCGCCAGGTATCGTGCAATATTCATTCCCTCATTCTTCGTCTTCAGTCCCTATGGATCAGATCCCTCAGGGCACTCGTACCACCGTTCCTGCACTCCGCTTATCTATTGTCGTGACATCTTAGTCCCGGACGGCGATAGAGCATTCATTATGCTCGATCACAGAGCTGTCGGAGCCGTGTCACGGACTCACGGATACCAACTGCCATTTTCAGGGGTTCCATGGACAATCTGCTCCAGAAAAAGAGACAGGATGCCCGAGAATTTTGATATTATTAATTCGATAGTTCCTGTCACCATGCCTTCTTCAACTGGCGCAGACCGAGGACGCGAAAGTTGTCCCTTTTTAGCATCGGGCACTCCAAATTCTGCGTTGAATAGCCTTAGCACGCCCTCGAGTAGTGCTAAGATACCCAGAGTGAAGCACGGGACCAAGATCACTAGGCGTCGGAGCCACAAACGGTTAGAGTTCTGATTGCATAGTGAAATGCATTCATACCACGACTTTCCCCGATGGTCACATATTTCTGCGGGGTTGATGTGTTACAAAGCCCGGATACAGCACAGTGTCACCAAATAGGATAGGTCCCGGATGTACAGACACGAACATACGCTTTGATACCTGCGAAAACCATATCAGTAGACTAAGGGTAAATGATCATGACGAACCTATTTGAAGATGGCAGGGATAACAAGATGAGATATCTTTATATCAACTCCCACGTATAATATTGCAATATTCCTGTCTGATGATCACGGTAATTCATTGGGTCCCAACCAGCCGAGGGCATAAAAGGCTAGTCTAAGGATATATACCAGTCTGAGGCAAGGAGCGCACAAGAAGCGCAATAGCTGTTGGTGAAAAAAAAGATTGCATCCACAGGTTAAAGGGGAAGGACAATGCTGGATAGTCAAGGCCGGCGGTGAGCTGGGTTCGGTGTTTGCCGAAGATTCTGCCTTCCTGTAACATGAGCAAATCTCTCCGGTCCTCCCGGACCGAACAAAGTGACTCAGTTCATCAAGTCACCATTCAGTCAAATGGACATCACGCTCTTTAAAGCTTAACAACCATCGGTTCAATCATCCCAATGAACCCCACAACTTCGGACCCATCCATCTTGTCCTTGCCGCCTTTCATTCAAGTACAGGGTGTGATAAACATCCGAATGGTTGGAGGTTACAAAACCACGACGTCTTTGACGAGAGTTAAACTTGGCACAGTGTGCAGATCCGGAGAACTGTCATCTTTAACAGAGGATGGGGAAAAACAGCTGCTATCACATGGAATCCGTCGCATATTCGATCTTCGCTCTGATACTGAGATATCTTCCTACAGTACTGCTACTCCTGAGATCGAGTTCGTACGGCAATAGGCGAGAAGAACCCCTTCGATCCCACGAGTCTTTCTCTACGGTGAGCCTCCGGCGTTGTATTTTGACCGTTCAATGCACTGACTCGGACCGAAAGTCTACAAGCCTTCAACAAGGATGAAATTCAAGTGCGTAATGTCGGCTGGTCTATGGCTTCGTCTGTTCAGTTTGCCCAGACATTTTTAGAAGTATATGAAGACATACTTACCATTGCCGGTGCGGCGTTTCATGCGACATTTAATCGACAAACCGGGGGAACCAATTCTGGTGCATTGTACAGGTTCGAGATGTCTGCGGTCAACGGCTAGTAGTGCATCTGATCGGTGAACGTGTAGCTGGGAAAGATTGAACGGGGCTGGTATACGCGGTGCTTTTGATGGTCAGCACACACTTGGTCTAGTCCCTCAGCTTGGGGTTACCGACCGTATGGAACATGGCAGGTACTTGGAGCTGATGATCAGCATATCGTAAACGATTACGTTCTGACGACGCATGGTCTCGAGCCAGCTATTCCGATGTTAACCGCTCGATTTCAGAAAAACCCCGTCTTCCGCAAACAATATTGGAGTAAAAAAAAATGGGCAGTTCGAGGTCAGTTATTCCTCGTTCCGGTGGGTACGGATCTTTGATTATTTTTTGCCTATAGGCTAGAGAGACTATGGTCGCGACACTCCAGATGATACGGGAGAAGTTTGGTGGTGCGGAAGGATATATCATTAATGGATATACCAGCCTAGAGGACTAGGATATAGAGATGCTGCATCAAATGCTTCTAATTTCTGTATAAGTACTCTAGAGAATAGAGCTGAAGTGTGACTTACCAAGTCGGAGTAAAAATTTGGTGTAACTTAGTGGTGATTTGGTCGTGACTTCGATCATATGGCTTCGGCTTTAACGGCTGCACCTCAAGTTGCCGTCACGCCGATCCAGCCCATGCAAGTCAGCTGGTAGAGTGGTATTCGATTCGTTGTCGAAGAAATCGCTGAAAACCTTTTGCCGACCCAAAGTCCAATTGAAAGTGGACTTAACATAGCATTTCGGTTAATCAAAGTCCGAGTCGAAACGCTAAGCTGTCGGAGCCGATACTGTGCCGGGAGTTTGCCGAAGTATTCGGCAATGCCGGCATGGCATGGCTTGGTGCACTTACCTAAAAAGTCAACCTCGGTGGCGCTCAGGCGTGGGAAAGTCGGGATCAACGACGCGAAATTGATCGTTACGAAACTCTTCCAACGTCCACCACTACCAGTGCACCCTTTTCTCTGTCTCTGTCCGATCCTGGTGTCAAATCTTCACCTGTTTTTTGTTTCGTTTCACCCCTCCGTAATGGACCTCAGTTGAAGCGCTCAGTGGCTTGGTGGAGTCTGGAAAGTCTTCGTCATCAGTGTGTCCGACACGGAGGAATACTGCCGTAGGCTTGAGGATACAAGGACTCAGAGGGTGCGTAACATGGTTGTTTATGTCGATTTTCTGCTTAATAGAATCAGAGCCGAGCATCCGAAAACAAAACGATATTGTAGTGCACCACCCATATGGTCAACAGCGAGCAAGGCCTCAATGTGATCATTGGAATGCCAAGTCGAAAAGAGGTATCAATGCCTCAGACAGGTGAGACTAGTGCCCCATTCCTTACAACCAATTAGATACCTCTTTTCAACTTGGCATCGCCTCGTCCATGTCTCATTCACTTCATTTATAACCCCACGCCCAAGACAAAAAATGCTGTGCAACTCTGTCCATCATGGTCTCTAATTCCAGCCCAGTCACCAATGAGGTCAAGGCCGAATCTCGTCGCCGCTCTTCGAAGTTCTCCTTGACGCCTGGGACAGAAGGAGCACCTCTTCCATCGCCCATGATAGAGCGGCCTGGCAAACCACTCTTCCCCTCCGACGTAGGACTGAACGGGCGAAGGTACTCCCCGCTTTCTAGTCCTGGGGGTTCCACGGAGTCATGTGGATCTGTAGAAGGGATACCGAAATATCAGTGTTGCCCAGCCTGCCGCACTCGGAGGAATCATCTCTGTCTTCCGATGCGCCTACACGCTCCGTGTCTGCGAGGAGGCTTCATCTCTTCGCCGCTGAATCCCTCGAATATCCACTCCACTTCTCGGCATTCTACGCTCATGCTCTCCGAGTTGAAAAGGATGCCATCGGAGGATATAAGAGCTATATGTAACCCGTCCAACACATCGCTTCGAAGCTCTATGATCCTCTACAAGCTCGCAGATGAGGCTCCCCCCCGCAAATTCCATCCCCAACCCCCCAATCGGAACACTCTTTTATCCACATCTGGTGACTCAGTTCTATCCCTGTCGTCTGATTCGAAATACCCTTCTGCAGTACATGGCGTGCGCACGCGGGGGTCTCGTGGCCTATGCCTTTGACCCTTTAGCACCCGATCTTGAAGTCGATGACGACGACGACAAGACGCTCAATGACCCAAAGGTGGATCGTTTGTCTCCGCGCGGCATGGCAAACGTTGCGGCGCTCATCGCGTTGCTGATTGCTATCATATCGCTCTTTGTGGTTTATCCCATTGTGACATTTTACAAGCATAATTATAAAACAGGCTCATAGCAGAAAAATCCCTTTATCAATTCGACGGGTCAGGCCGAAGACACCATTCCACAAAGCCGTCACGGAGTGAGGAGTCAGGTTCCCTTTCGTAAGTATCTCTCGCTACGTACAAATACACAAGTACAGGTCTCATGATTGATAGCCTCATTTCGAGTTACGATATCTCGCTTGGCCAAGATGCAGTCACTAAACCTGGAGAGTACACACTCATCTTCAAAGACGAGTTCGATAGGGACAATCGTCCACTTATAAACGGTCTGTCTTTTACCCCTGCTCCGACTTTCGGCTTCTGACGTGCCGTGCCGTTCAGGCAATGATCCTGTATGGCACACAACTGTCTACTCGAAAATATTTTTGCGAGGATTTTCAAAACCACCTTGTACTCGATGGGTCAGCGGGCGCAGTTCGTCTTCACAAACCTGTCTGCATGAAGTCAGACGGATATCTAGAGATTTCGTACGGTATCCAGATGACCACGATATAAAGAAGTTCGCTGTGAGTTTTCCTTCAAATTCTGATGGGTGTATCATAAACTCCTTGTCCAGTGGTATGCCGAATCAGAGGTTCCTTCCTGGTTGGGTTTGACCATCGATCTCGGTAAGTCGAATCAATACTAGCACGACGGGACCGCAGTTCACGTCGCGTTACAGGAGGGGATGACAGGAGGAGTAAAGAACAAGCGATTGGATCGAATATGTGAAGGTTTATGAACACTTCGGTGCTTCATCCTCCGGCGCTTGTCTTGACATATCTCCCACGAACAACGTGGGTATTTTCTCCCTATGTTTCCGTAGGTTAGCGCCCAGGCAGCCAATTAGTCTGACAAATTTGCGATCTAGCGTTATGGTGACCGGTGACTGGACAATTTTTGTACTTGGATATGTCGCTCTTTTGATAGCTCTCTTTGTATTCTCACTCAGTGTATTATTATCACCCTCCTTTCGTGAAATCGGATGGTGTGTGGCCTTCTTATATGTGAACGAAAAAGTGATGACCGGTGACCCAGATTATTTGAGAAAATGCACCCGAATCGATCGACACGTTCTAAACACATTATCCCCCTTTAACTTCGTAATAAACAATACGGAAATAGCACTAGGTCGGCGCCCGACGACTGGGCATGCCCAAAAACCAAAGTAAGTCACAACGAGGAACAAGGGCAGAAGTTTCATGATGTGAAATGACTTTGTGTCCCTGCGACTTATCCCCATGGCATGATTCGCCAAAGAGCAAGGATACTGCTACTCTTGCAAAGAGTATCCACGCCAGGTCTTCGCAGCGACTCGGAATCCAAGACAGAAGAAATATCGGATTATCCGTCTGTGATCGCTGGCCATGATCGTTGTTGAAACTTCGAAGATCGAATCGCTCCCCCAGCATGCAAACGGCCCTGCCTCCTAGCGGATCACCTTGGGCGCATCCGATGGACAATAGGGGCGGCTGAACGGAGTAGTATTTATGATTACACCTCGGTTCAGGTTTGCTCAATGTCGCGTCTACTCGCGACTCTTGCTTTTCTCACTTGTGCTCTTGCACACCAACCCTCGGCGTATCTGGGTGCGTTCCAAGGCTTTTTGGAAGGGTGAGTTGTTTAACGGAGTTGATTTTGGCTTGGTAGAGTTGATTTGTGGATTAGATTCATTAATTATGATGATATTGTGATATCTGGGAGCGGCAGCCCTGCTCTTGCTGACGACTGTGTGGGGAGGGTTGATGTCATAACGAGTGGGTTCATCTTTTTCTTTCCGTCTCATCGAAGGGTTTATTGAATGTGAAAACAGCATTCCGAGGTAGTTTGTTGAACACAGGTGTGTAGGCTGCCTTCATCTTTAGTCTCCCAAACCGACTTTGCTACCAGAATACTTATATGGGATATTCAGCGACATCTCTTCGCTCAACACTACCCAACTAATCGGGGTACCATCGGGAGTGTCAATCCAATCACTTGCCATTGAAGGTCCCGTCGTCTCCGCGAGCGTCATTCTAGCGGCGTATTACAAGACGATAGACTACACTTTACCTCTTCAGACTGACATATGGATGCGGTTTGACGACGACTTGAGGATCACGTCTTACGACATGTCCCTCCGACGCTTTCCGTGGGCGTTTGACTTCCTCCTTCCGAAGTTGGCACCGACGATCGCAAAGGAGCTGGGAGCATCCTACAATGGCACCGATGCTGATAGTCAAGCACTAGCTGCACAAAGAGCTATAGTAGATATTTGCAATACCGCGATGGAGTATTGCACGGGCGACAACCAGGTTTACGATTCGTAAGTTTTCCGCCCGTCCATTACTCAGGCACGTCACTGAGAGTCGCTGTAGAGATGAGAGCTGTAGGCAATTTCTGACCAATCAAGTTCCATTCGGAGAGGCCTGGCAAGGGAGCCAGAATACAACAATGTGCAGGTCGGACTTTTCCAATTGCCTCATGGCCGCTTAGATTGACGCTAGCACAGATATATACACAAGAACATCGTCCAGTTCCGGCCTGAAGTTCATTGTCCCCATATCTCTCCGTCTGGCGGAGATGTGTGCGGTACGATTCCTACTTACGTTCACTCCTTCAATGGTTGTAATTTTCGGAATTTCTGTAGTCCCCAGATTGTACGAAAATGTCACCGAAGACTTTCCTTTTGTCTCGACCCTAGTCGCACCCAACGCCTCCTTCACGGTCGATAATACGAAGGGATTGTCTGAGGATGCTGTGACAGAGTTGATGAAGTTCAACATGCTGCAAATATACCCGCTTACAGTTGCATTCGTGAGTCACCTTTACATCGTTTTGTCCCAGCTCATAAGAATTCAAACAGTACTCTATCCCAACAATTTTGTACTTTCTCCTGTTGTATTTCTGCGCCAAAGGCGTGGAAATGGTATTGCCCAGGCTCTACGTGACGTACAGAGGTCTGTCCTTCGAAAACAAGCGGAATACTGTTACTTGTGAGTCCCGTCTTGAAATATCCCCCTGGCAGGGCTTGATAGAACTATTAGATGCCATGAATGCGTTTTGGACCTCGGTCGCACTTATCACCCAAGGTATTGGAGGGTCAGTGGCAACACAGAACTACACCGTTTTCAATGTCTCTTTGGTGAGGGTAGTAGGCAACCTCATCTCTGGTTTATGTGCGCCTTCTTCCTTGCCCGAAACTTAAGGTATCATAGAGAGCTAATACGCACGCATCCAGACATCTTCGAGCTGACGTACCGTCCGAACATGAGGTGGCCTCTACTCATCCATCATCTCTGTGTAATTCTTTCATGATTTTTCTATAACTCTTTTGGGACTCATGTGGACTCTACAGACTCTGTTTGCCATTATATTCGTTCAAGTCGTGCTTCAAATCACAGAACATCCCCCTCTTGCAACTGCCGGATATATATGGCTATTCCAGGCAACGACAGAACAGTCCATCTTCGTTGGGCTCTTCCTATATAGACTTCAGTATCCTAAGCTCTTGGTGAAGAGAACATTACAGTTCGCCGCAGTGCAATCATTGTATGTTCTGTTTCTTTCCTCAGCATTTCTGCTGATCACATGTTATCGTGACCTCTTAGTTTGTGTAAAATTGGATTCGCAGTATATCTGATTGTCTGGTGGGGCTTGAAGTTAGCCAAGTTCCACACGCCCAGTGATATTGCCCTCGGCGTGATGCTGGTTTTTATTTGCGTGCTACTTATGTCGACCCAAGTGTACGTTTTCTTTCCCACTTGCCCCGCATGTATACTCATGACTGCTTTGATAGGTATGGTTCTTACGCCGTATGGTCGATAGCGACGAATATGGACCGTCCAGTCCAGAGTT
>JAUDZF010000166.1:0-43688 GCA_030407055.1 Armillaria mellea
GCGAGTGCCATCCTGTCGACGACGAAGCATTTCCCTCAACTGTTGAGATAGTTAGTCAGAAGGAAGCCGGAAAATCCGAAAATGATTGGTTCGGGAATTACCGGTCATCCCTGACTATGAACAACTATGACCAACTTGAACTTCTGTTACTTCTTGAATCCTAGAGCCCAGTGCCGGCATATAGCGAGACACCAAGATGAAGATACATCTCCTTGGCGACGAGTTCCCGTTTGGTGGAATCGACACACGATGAGGACATTTGGCGCTTATTACACTCGTGAGTCGTGAGTGTAGTCATCTTGACTTATGGTTATTGATATGGCTGCTTTCACTCAACAAGGATGATGAAAAGTCCCCACCATCGGACTCAAACAAGCTAACAGAAAGGAGGAAGACGTAAACGTTAAAGCACGAGCAAATATGAACCCAGAAGGCACCTACCGTTCTCGACTTCAGCGAACGCGCACTCCACGGAGAACATAAGGCTGATTGACGAGGAGACTGAATCCTGTGTCTCTCCATCCAGATTTCCACTAGTCGACACTATGTATGTTGATTAATCAACCGGGAGGCTCGTCAAGCTCAGGTCCAGGGCAGAGCCAGGCTATCTCATGTGATGAGAAACCTGCCGGCTGAAGAGAGAAGAAATGAAGCGGGTGATAAGCCAGCACATGAAGCTGCCGGATAGCCAGGAGCAGGAGCAGGAGCAGGAGCAGGAGCATGTCCCTGCCAATGCGACCAGCTGAAAGAAGATTTTCGGAACGATCAGGAAACCGAATCTCACAATTAAGAAAGGTGAGAAAGCACCTTCATGTTGTCTCTTTCTATCTCATGAAGTGATAAATAGGAAATAATTCGTACAACTGAAGAGATACACCGAGGATGCTATCTATGAAGAGACTGCTCCAAATTCCGAGGTTTGGATAACGTACAAAAACGAAAGTCAGAATCATGACACCAACGTGGTCGAAGAATCTCGGGGACAATGTCGACGTGTTACTTGTTTTTGTGAGTCCATATAATTCCCCTGCTTTACATTTTTTTACTCAGAATGTCAAAGGCAAGTCTTTTCCCGGCAGTCGTCATGACATTTGTCGCGCAGACGTTCCCGAACTTGCGGTCGCGGACTGCGCCAATGCCTTTGCTTTTCAAGTTGGTCCTCGTTCAACGTGCCGTCGACGTCATTGTTCCTTAGACTCCCCACTGAGTCCCAGTGTTGCATTCGTGCCAGCCATCTGGGTCCGGGCTCTGCTTTACCAGCTTATCCCCAAGTCTGACGACTGCGCTGGTCGCTGATATTATACGAACTCGTGAATATCGGTTAAATATCGGGAGAAGAGACTCGAAAGCGGCAACATCGCAGGGAATGAGATTCGCTGCTAGGTTCTGAGCCGCAGGGAAAGTCATACTGTCCAGGATCTCGCGATTCCGACGACAAGGAAGGAAAGAGAGGTGATTGTAGAAGAATAGGGCCGTGACGTGGTGCTCTACGACCACGTCAACGTGTCAATCCATGCGTGTCCTTGGCCTGCTGGATAGCGTTGTATTTCTCGAGACACCATACCTCCCGGCTGTTTTCTGAAGCTTTGTTGCCCTCGCTCTATGCGTGTTGCATGCGATGGAGGTATCTATGATTCCCGGATCCCGCTACTGATAATCATACCAAGATCCTCCTCCCCAATCTCGGCTCGATACCGCACAAAAGGACATAAACATGACTTACGCCCTCCGTAGGTTCTAGAATTCAAGAATGAGCTGCCTTATTTTGCGATGAGATCTACGATGTTCCTTTCTCCTCCAACACCACCGTACGGCCCCTGATGTTCGGGGCGACTATCAAATTCTTCCTTCACGGACTTTCTCTCCCCGAGCCTGATGTGTTTCACATCACGATTCGCGCTCTGCTGTAAAGTGGATCAGTGGTGGTCTTTGAAGACATCCTCGCTGTTTCTGACCTCCAAGACGGGCCGCTGTGATTTGCGGAATGCCGTGTCATTGTGGAACGAATTGTGCTACCTCGTTCGATGTAACAATATCAATCGACATCTTCCCCTTGATGCGTGGTCTCCTATCAGTAATCCATTTTATGAGAATTAGCTGGGACATTCCGGGCTGTTCACGCCACTGTACGGCTGACGTCTTTGTTCACGCCGTCTTCAATGTCTCGATCTTTCTGGAAAACGCGCGTTTCGTGTGGAATCGGTTCATGTCATCCGCGGGTACTGTGCGGCGTGCGCGACGACACTACAGCAGCATCTCCATGAACTTCTACTTCATGCTCTATCGTAGTCACACAAGAAGGCCATTTGTCGTTGCATCAGAGTACCGGGGCAGTTTCGTCCTCCCTGTAATGAGGATCGCAAACTTCGTGATTTGGTAGTAGAGAATGATGACGAAGACGTGATCGCCTATACAGGGAGCCCCGGCACGGACAAGTCAAAATGTGCGATCAGCGTGCTTGTTCGACGACGGGGTACATGTCCCGATAAGCTGCCAGTGATATCTTTCCCTTCCATAGCAACCTTTGTTTGTACTGACCATCAATCTAGGTGTTGGCTTAGACGCAGCTCGCCTTATAGCCGCGCTTGTCGAAGGCTGAAAGATAAGTTGGTCATTAGGAGTCTGTCTACTGTCAGCTCATCGCGTATAGCGTGGAGAAGATACGTAACTAAGGATACCGAGGTGCATATTACCTCGTAGTGTAAGTATATATGTAGCTGTGTTTTACCATCTTATCCTTTTCAAAGTACATCATGATTGCGATGGATATTTTTGTGCCATCATCATCGCCAAGGACTAGAGACACAAATTACGATTTGTATGTCTGTTCGGCGGCAAAGCCAAGGAGTTTGTTGTGGCTTTATAGCGGGAGGAGGGTAACGTTACAGGGGCAATTGTTCTTGGTGGCATTGTTTGTCAACACTATATATATAAACACAGCAAGCACCCCTTAAATCCCTTTCTTTCCTACTTCCACCTTCGAGTATCGACGACTCTCTGAAGTACTATCTCAACCCGCTGAGCAGGACTGAGAAAACGGCAGCGCCATTTCTCTCTTACACACCGATAACCAAAAACCGCCTTTTTCGTCCTCGTCGCCATGATGTTCAACTTTTTTGTCCTCTTCTTTGCGTTCCTCCAGCTCTTCTCTCTCGTGCAGGCACTCCCTGCTGGACCCGGAAGCCTCATGGGTCACTCCTACCTCGTCAGGAGCGCCTCTCAGCCCATCGAGCCCGCCGTCGTTGCGCGCGATGCCCTCCTCGACCGAGCTGCCCGGTTCCGAGCCATCCAGGAAAGGCGTGTAGCCCGGAGTGCTGGAGATGTTGATGGTCAGGATTTTCTCTCAGATGAAGGTCCGCCGCCCCCTGCTCATGTTGAGTCCCCCCAGCCCTCGATTAGCGTCCCTCCCCCTCGCGTACATGCCGAGAAGAAAAAGGCGAAGAAGACGAAGAAGAAGAAGCAGGAGAAGAAGGATGATTAGTAGTTGTTCGGGCCAGCTCCCGTTGATGATTATGGCTTGGTACGGGTTTCCAAGTTCGTTACCACTATCCTCCCTAGTATGCTACGCGTACACATCGCTGTTGAACAGAATGATATTGGATATCGGTAAAAAAAAAAAAAATGTCGTACATAAGATATCGGCCCCTTGGAACGCGACAGGTGACAGAGCCGAGAACCTGCGGCTCTTACCACCAGCAACGCCCGGATATACTTTCAGACCAAGCCACTTCTGCATCCTGAATAGTTACTGTACGAAAAAGACCCATGCGTAACGGAGATAGCAATACCAAGCGCTGCTGGTGCCGGGATAAAAGACGCCTGAGGGACGCCATGGTCTCCTCATACAAGTCCATCATATTCAACCAGTTATCCTGCGGCTTCAAGGGACAATGGACGAAAACCTTCCGCAGCGTCAAATCCGACTCTTCCTCCAGCGTCTGCAGTATTTTCTCCAGCTCGGGAACAAACGACTGCGAATGCTCCGGAGCTGCTAAACGCAGATTGACAAGTCCTGGGGTGAGTTTCGAGATCTGGCCTGTGAGGTATGACGGTGAGGAGAGCGGGGAGAGATACAGATGGCGAAGACACGGGAACTGGAGGCGCTCGTCGACGTCGGGGAACCCGTCGAGCGAGCCGTAGAGGGTCAGTTCGCGGAGCAGGGGGAGATTGACGGGTAACAGCGGGAACGGGCGGTAGAAGATGAAAAAAGCGTGCAGGACCTCGACAGTCCCGGTGATATACTGCAGGATCTGCTCAAAGGCGGCGTAGGCCTTGGCCCGTCGGGAGTACTCGGAGGTGATGGCCTTGGGATTCTCTGCCGTCGAGCGGGCGTGGGCAGATATAAAGATATACCGCACGCGGCGAAGGCTGGGCGGCGTGCGCTCCAAGGCAGCGGCGAACGCCACGAGCTGCTCGTATCCAATGATAGAGATCGATTGCAGTCTGCACATTTCCGAGGTTTCTCTCACGAATTTCGAGACCAAAGAGAGCGAGCGGCCGGTGTAGCCGTTGTCCGTGCAGGCGTATGAAAATATTTCGCTGCAGATTTCTGCGGGACAGCGTTCCATGACGGGCTGCTGCGGTAGTCAGTGGAGATACGGAGGCGTGGAAACCCGGGCATACTGGGTATTAGTGGTATTCCTTGGGCGAAGTTGTGTTTATGGATCTGCAGAAGGGGAGAACTTGGGCATGACAGAACGGTGCTCGTAGCGCTGTCCGAGACAAGGAGTAGAGTCGTTCATGACCTAATTGGGATGGGACAAGCAGTGCACACGTGATTTGATGTCAGGATCTCATTCCGAATCCGAGCTACATCTCCATTTCTTCAGTCGGCGTACAAGTATCGCACAAATTAATACGATCCAGATTCAATCCACCCAGCCCTCCTAGCTCATCAAGTGTCCGAGAAAATACCTCGTCAAACGCCGTCTGCAATCCGGTAGCCTCCAGAATATTTCCACTACCGCCGTCCCACCCAAACAGCCATTCCTCGAGCGTCTCAACACCGCCGAGGAGCAAACTTCTCAGGCGCGTTCGCTCCGTCTGACTCAGCGGAGACGACTTCACCCCTGCCGCGACGGAATCGACGTCGATCACCAGGTCGACGCCCACGCCCTCCTTGGGCTCCCACACCTGGGACTGCAGCACCGCCAGCCACGCCTGGTCGAGGTCATCCAGCCAGTCCATGAGGTCCACGACGCTCTGCGGATCCGGTGCGTACCCCACGATGGAACCGAGCACGTCGTTGGTGAGATGCAGGAGGTACGACGTCCGGAGCGACGTCGACGGGTCCACAGGCGGGATCTGCAGGACTATGGAGAGTATCTGGGTTGCTGCCTCCAGGTAAAGCTGCAGCGTCGGCAGGTGCGACGTGGGCTGGGAGCTGCATGCGACGTCTCGTCGGAAACGGAAGATCACAAATGAGTCGCGCTGACTGACCGCTTTTTGTAGCCCCGCATCATGTTGAGGAAGCTGTCGTCTAGGTAGTCGACGAGTTTTTTTCTCTTGCTTCGAGGATAGCGCGCGTGGTGCCATTTTTGTTCTTGTGTGAGACTGGAATAAGCAATCGGGTTCTCGGATGAGGTGGGGGGCTTCAGCCAAGCTTGGCCAACTTTCGACACAGCCGCTTCGCTGCAAATCCCTTCATCATCAATTGGTGTTTCTGCAAATCGGGTCTTCTGAATCGGCGCTGGGCTGGAGATTTACATATCCCAGTCAAAAGTTTGTGGACGTGAGTCGATTGCCACATATACCTGTCTATAAATCTATGACTACCTGTCAGCGGCTAAGAATGGCCCATTCTATGTTTACTTCATAGGTAGCCATCGACGTCTGTGGATGGCCATATATTGATATCAATGGGTACCTATGGACACTGATACACCCTACTGCTAATGATACCAATGGATATATACTTAACTCGGTATACATCCCCACCTGTCCAGCACGCCTCGCCCGCCGCTGCAATTCTAATCACACGCCGCCCATCGAATCTAGTATCAGATGGTACTCAGCACAAAGTCCAAGCGAGTGGTTAAAGATAGACGTACCGTCTTCAGTGCCCTGGCATCCGGCAATGGTCATGGTACATGTCAATTGCGTTGAAATCTTCAGAATTCTCCAGGTGCAATAAGGACATCTTAGAGCTAAGCGGGAGGATTTAATGAAGGGAGAAGGACATACCATGACGTCGAGGCATGTATGGCAGCAGCACAAAAGGCTTTGGACTTCGTAGGCTGCAATAAGAATAAGACGACGTCAAAGCGAAGGTTACTGGCCACTGGCGAGCTCACCTTTGCCGGAGACAAAGACAGTATCCATTACGCTCGCTCATCGCTACCATTTGTGAGTAGCGAACACTGGTTATATGCGGTCTCTTTGGTGTCCTTCCAAGGCATAGGCACAACTGTGAGATTAACGATGTCGCGACGAACACAGAGTGCTGGTAGCAGGACGAGAATCACTGAGATGGACGACAGTAGCCAGAAGGAACGGCAGGGAGACAAGCGGTACGACTAGCAAGGTATCAGACCACGGCAGTCATGGTGGTAAGGGGCAGAGAGCATTCGGACTTAGCCGGCGCCCTACTATTCGGGAATCAGATTAGCTACCTCGGTGGGATGCAACTTGCTTCTTACCACCTACCCTGGTGCCCAGGAAATTCACCCAAGCGCGCTCATAATCAATTCTTGTGAAGTCGAATCAAGATTATGACTATATGCGAGTCTGAGGGTGAACTCAGGCAAGTACGTTACCCCATAAATCTCTATACAGACCTATAGGTGTCTACGGATCGACTCGCACCTGTAGACGTCAACCTAGGCCTACAGACTTTGACTGGGTTTAGATGCCCAAGCAGGCAGACTTTCCTATCTTTTTTCTCATAGGTCGCGACGCTTGGTATCCTCCGGGTCGCCGATAATTTACTTAGAAAACATATATTACTTTTCAACACGGAGTCCATTGATACACCTGCCCTGGACCCTTCGACTCATCACCGCCGCAAGTTTTACGAGATGGGACATTTGGGTCCGCACGTCTTGGGCATAGGGCTTGACTTGTCCTTACAAATATCTGATCTGCGGGGGCTCTACATTCTCTGTGCCGCAGAACCGTGATTCTCTTATCTGATCTTGCAACCTTACCATTCTATGGACGACCAAATCACTCTGGCTATGCAATGCGCAGCAGCTTCAACAGCCCTAAATTAAAGTGTCTCATGGTCGACATGCTCCTGCTGACTCGTGCGGTGGGGGCGTGGTTTCTGCATACTGATGGCGAGTCACGGATTACATCGAAGGCACCGCTTCAATTCAGTATATCTAACCAAAGCCAATCACTTCTATGACTAGTCTCCTCTGGTGTAAGTATCTTGATCAGTATGGACTATTTTGCTCAACCCTGCGATACTTCTACCCGGACGTCCGTCGATCATTCCAGCATTGGCCGGGTGGTCATGAAATACCATCTTATTTTCCTCGCATATCTCTGAGGTATTGACGGTCCCTTCCAATACCTATTCTGATCTCGCGCCCGCAAAGCAAAGTCGACCAAATATTTAGTATCCTAGATCTAGCAGTGACGAAGTAAGAGAGCCTTTTTTTCTCTCAATCTAGGACAACTCTGGCCTTAGTATGGCCTCATAAGTCCTCCGTACTCCGTCCGTCCTAGCGGAAATGATAACCTCGGCCCAGAGCTTTCTCCTGCCTGTCGATTCGATTCAACAGGTCAAGGGTCTGGTATCGCGCTCTTCTGTCCATGCTTGCCGTCATCAGAAAACTGGAATACACATGTTCGTGCTCTTCAATCTCGGTACAGCCCAGTATGAATGGTCCAAACTTCGAATCTAAAGCTGGAGCGATGCAAGAGTCTACCTGACAGGCTGTTGCGACCCCACGGATGCCCCCGCTCTGTGCTTCTCGCCTCGTCTTGCGACCCAAAACACGGGTGCCCCTCCACGAAAAAAATTACCTAGATTCCCATGGTGTTCGAGTCACAACGCCGGGTCTTTTCACGGCGAGAGTCGGATGGTTCCATTGGTCTACTGACTCGGATCCAAGAATTCAGAAGACGCGACGTATGTTCAACAGCCTTGATTGTGCTAGTCCGACTTTGGGCTTATGACAATTGTTTCCCACCTGTTCATCGCACGAGCACACACTCCTTCGGTGAAAACACCGCCTCAGTCCTGTCCTATTGGCAACGATTTACTGATGTCTGTCCAACTGTGAGATGATGGAAAAACTGCGCCCGCTCTGTGCCTCTCGCCTCGTCCTAAACACGGGTGCTCTTCCATGAAAAAAAGTCACCCAGATTCCCATGGTGCTCGAGTCACAACGCCGGGTCTTTTCACAGCGAGAGTCGGGTAGTTCCTTCGTTTCTTCCGGTCTAGTGATTCGCCATTCGGATAGATGATGAAATATATGTTTAACAATCGTGATAGATACCTCTTTATGCTGGTGCATCTTTGGTCTTGTGTCGAGTGTTCGCTACCTACCCATCGCACGAACGCACACTCCTTCGGTGAAAACACCGCCTCAGTCCTGTCCTACTCTGAGATGATGGAAAAACTACCGGGAACTCCAAGTCGTGTAGAAATTACCAGGCTCATCCGGCTACCACCTGAGTAAATCTCTTCACAGTCGCAGTGGTTAATATGGAGTAGCTACTAGGCTTTTCTTACCGTTCACTGGACGGCAATCGGCCCAGCGTGATGCCCAAGTACCACCGGTCACGCCGTGAAGCATTTCATGAACGGATTGTTACCATTGTATATATCAACCACCCCCATTCCGGTGTTTCGATCGGCATTGTTATACTTTCAACTGCGACACCACCATTCTAGAAGGGCTTTACAGCTTCATTGTTGAAACCGCCGATGAAATTCCATGGAGGGGAGATAGGTGCTGTTCTGCTTCTAAACTGCGAGGCTAGGCTACCTTCGAATCTTATGTTGAGAGTATGCTTGACAGGTCACGGTCGTAGAAGACTGACAGCTTCATGGGAAGGTCCAGCTTAACATTCTTGTGATTTGGGTACCCTTTGCCCATTGGATATTTCCAGAGTTCTAATACATATGAAATTCATACGGTTTACGGGAAATTTCGAGGATATTCATTCAAACCATGGGGAATTTTGGTTGTGGTCTTGTCATCGTCATGGCTGGGTGTCTCCAGGATTTATAGAATATACCGGCGGCATCTTTGTGGGAAATGAATGCGATGCTCGGTACGTGGTTAGTCGAAGGGGAGAGCTATTTCAAGAGCTCAACAGCTTGACTCGAGTACAAGGTTTTGATGTATGAATCAAACACGAGGTGGTCCGGAAGTTCCTCATGACTTGGTAAGTAGCGGTAACGCATATGTACTTTTCGAGGCATACACCATTTTTTTCTCGTTGAATATATTTTCATTGCTACCGCGTATATATGAGCCGCCGCGCTGTTCCTTAGATGCCCATCAGCTCAATGGCAAGTTCTCTGCTCGACCAACAATTTAGCCTTGTCTCCCTCGTCGTTCTGTTCAGCGTTGTAACAGCTCGTAAGTCATCGGCAACGGTACCAACTCATATGTATCAATCATTTTTATCTAGTACGCATCGTCCCCACTTTTTTTCCTCGACAAGAAGATGACGGTATCGATGTAGCTACTCGGGGAACCGAGGTCACAGACTGCGAAGGGTGCATTTCGTGCCTACGCAGTGTCCGGATTTTCAGGGCACCACCTTCCCTCCCCCAACCAATTACCACACCCCCACCCCACCCCTCTTGGGTCATTTCAGACACTGTTCATCAGATCACCGAAACTTTCTACACTATTATCCACTTTATTCCCTTCATGACACCTTACCCCAACTCTTCCAATGGCGACGCTCAATCCGACAATCACACACGTCGTGGCGTGTATTCAGGATCTGACGGGTTCACACATCACGGCTTGGGTGACCGGGGTATGAACGTCGTCATTGACGCTCCGGTCCGTACAAGTGATGTTGATGGTGGTGGTACTTAAAGAGGCCGAGGAGAGAATACGGAAGGATCCTGAAACGTCATGGATCCTGACCGTCAGCAGAGGACATTTCAAGTTTCGATTTATTAGTATATTCTCCCTTTCATCCCAATGTCATCGTTTGTTCTTTCGCGAACACTGTACTTTTATTTCTCATTTTTTCACTTTCCATTTTTTGTTTAGTGCTATCAATTGACTCGTAGTATGTACGCATGGGAGGTGCCCTATATATATATATATATTGACAAGTTTCGAATGAGCTAGTTCCCAAGTCCATTCTTAAACTTGTTAAAGTGTGCTCAGGCAGGAGACTAGTCTACGTGGGTACATATGAACATCCAATGGACATCAGGATTTGCCTTATGATTCATCTCTGTGCGATGCTGAAGAATCGTCATTTTCTACCGACATCATTCATGAGCTCGAACCAATGAGGTTTCACGAACGCATGAATTTCATGTGCGATGCTGGATAGAAAATTATTATGGCAGTGTATACACGTCGTAGCAGCCAGATTGTTGCACTCCGCACATTTGTGAGGTTGGAATTTGAGATTGAGGGTTGTCCCAGGTAGATATAGGCCTTCTCCTCTAAAGATAAGGATCGCCACTTTTACCAACAGTCGTGTTCGTCATTGATTTGGTTTGCCAAATCTCTGTGGAAGATATCTCACCCCTTCGTACAAGCATCCCTATAAACTAGACCTGCTGTTCTCATTCCAGTTTATCCTCTGGCTTTTGGCGAAGACACCATTCTAAAAACCGCTCTAAGAGGCCCTAGGTTGACTGTCGGTGAACAGCGAAACTTTCTGGGGAAAGGCTCTTGGAGTTGGCGAGGTAGGTACTCGGACGTGGTGATGAAAAGTAGGCTTGGGAGAAATTGATAGCAACACTGAATAGAATAGCCGTAGCGTTAATCTCAGCGTGTTGGTAAAAGCTTTGTATTTTATACCTGAATAGAATAGCCGTAGCGTTAATCTCAGCGTGTTGGTAAAAGCTGAGATGTGAGGCTGTGCTTTGTAAACGAAAAAGGAAAGTAAATACAAATACGTAGTCCGTGTGCGTCTCGTACTGATACCACATCTAACACTCCCCCTCGAGATGTACGCGGCTCGTTTACACAACGCCCAGCGCTTCCGTAAATTTCTTGAACTTTTGACGAGCCAACGGTTTTGTTAGGACATCAGCAATCATATCATCGGTTGGGCAGTACTGCAGTTTGATATGGCCTTGCTCAATGGTTTGCCGAATGAAATGGTAACGAATTCCAATATGCTTTGTACGTTCATGGAATACTGAATCCTTTGCAATAGAGAGGGCATTTTGGCTGTCGGAGTAGAGGATTGTGGGTTCAGTTGGATAGATGGAAGGGTTTGCAATGAATGTGGAGAGTTCGGAAAGGAGCTTGTGCAGCCAGATCATATTTTTCGATGCTGGGGTTAGTCCAACATATTCCGATTCACCTGTGGAGACCGTAACGATTGGTTGTTTTCTAGATGTCCACATGACGGCCCCCTGACCCATGAACAGCACGAATCCGGACATAGATTTCCGCCCGGGCTGGTTTGCATATGATGCATCATGATAGCCCTTAGGGTTGATATCAGGGCCACCGATTACAAGCCGTTGGTCGCGTGTGCCCTTCAGATAGCGGAGGACTCGGAATCCGGCCTTTAGGTGAGTTGAGCGCGGTTCCTCCACGAATTGTGAGAGTGCTGAGACCGAATAACTGATTTCAGGACGAGATCCGACTGCGACGTACATAAGGGAGCCCAGGAGTTCACGATAGAGTGCTTTTTCGCGTGGTGTAACTGATTCCGTGGATACAGAAGGTGAGTCCGGGTTCAAATCGAGATTTGCTTCCATTGGTGTCGCAAATGGGGCCATTTCCTCCACGCCGAATCGTTTCGCAATTTGGCTAATGTATGCAGATTGTCCAATGCTGATGGTGTGTTTTTCCCAGTCCCGAGTGATGTGCATGCCCAGCAGCCAGTGAATAGGCCCAAGATCAACCAGCTCGAAGTGAGAGCCGATTTCTCGTTTGAATCGGTTCGACTCTTCTTGGGAGTTCGCTATGATGGTAAAGTCATCTGTGGCAACTGCAACGATGGTGTATTTTGTCGCTGACTCGATCCGATAGAAGACGGCCTCATCTGCATTGCTAATTGTGAACCCGAGAGAGATCATTGTTGACTTGAGGGTCTGGTACCAGCCTCGGCCTGCTTGCTTCGTGCCATACAGACACTTGAGCAGCTTGGCACAGACATTCTGGCCCTTGAGGTGTTCCGGGATCTCGAAGAATTCTTCATATCTGTTCGGGAACTTGATATAGATCTCCTCAGTGATATTTGCATGCAGGTACGCGTTTTTGATATCGGCTTGGTCAATTATTGCATCACGAGATGCAGCCATGGATAGTAGGATGCGGAGAGTGGGGAGGCGGACAACTGGAGCATAAGTGTCGAAATAATCAACACCTTGAACTTGTGTGAATCCTTTAGCTACGAAACGCGACTTAGCCTTTTCAGACTCGCCAGTTTCGTTCCGTTTGACCCGGTAAACGAACCTCGTGTCCACGATATTTGCATTCGTGGGAACATCTTCTCGTTTCATCACCTTCCATGCTTTCTTCTTCTCACACTGCCTTACTTCCACAAGCATCGACTCACGCCATTCCTCTTCATCTGGACCACTCAGTGCCTCTTTCATGGTCACTGGTTCGATATCCGCTACCATGGCATAGTCTGCCAGCAAGCAGCCCAACAGCTCTTCATCCTCATCTGGCTCATCTTCGGCCATCGTGACTGCTATTCCAGCAGTGGTGGGACGTTTACGCAAGTCTGGTTGTGCAAGTTGGCCTGGTTTTGGAGCTGCAGATCGCTTGGGACGGCTTGGCTGAGGAGTATGGTCAGACTCTATGTCTGTGAGTGGAGATTCTGGACGTTCTGGGTGAGTTTCTGTAGGGATTTGTGGTTCGCTTGGCTGATTTTCGGTGGGTTGAAGGGTTGTAGATGACTTTGGAGCCTGAGGAGAGTCGGTGTCTTCATTCTCCCCCTCGACAACGAATGGTTCTGGAGTTAGGTCTTCTTTATTGAAGTAAACATCACGTTCAATGCTGACCCTTCGCTTTCCAGGCCAGTAGATCCTCCAGCCTTTAGCTTCAGTATCAATTCCCACAAACCGAGCCTCAACAGCATGTTCCCCAAGCTTTTCTGGTGCCTTAACCCGGACCCAGCAATGGCATCCCCATGGACGCAGTCCGGAGATATTGGGCTTCCTGCCAGTTGCCATCTGAAACGGGGTTTTCCCTGATGGTATTGCTTTCGTTGGGGTGCGGTTGTAGACCCATTCGGCATGCCGGTGAGCTTCAGCCCATAGATATTTTGGTAATCCTGAACTGATTAGGAATGCTCTCGTTGTATCCATCAGATACCCATTGGAACGTTCGGCAATTCCATTTGACTGCGGAGAATCGTGTACTGTAAGGTGCCGCTCTGTCCCCTTCACTTTCAGGTGCTGAGTGAACTCGTCGCTTAGGAATTCTCCCCCTCGATCCGTACCTAGGATCTTTATGACCTCAACACCACGCTGGACCTTGATCCAGGTTTCGTAGTGCTTGTACGACCCAAAGGTATCCGATTTCTTTGATAAGTATTCGGATTTTGATTCATGGGTGTGTAGATCGCGGTATGTGCAGGCATAGCGTGCTCCCCCTAGTGATGTGACAGACATCGGTCCCATTAAGTCTCCAACAACCTTGTCGCCGGCATTCTCAACGTACTCGTATCGGCCTTGTTTGGGGAATGGTTTGCGCTTTGCTTTGGCCTTTACACAAGTCTCGCAAAATTCCGGTTTTGAATTCAGGTCAAGCTCGATTCCCTCAATATGGCCATCAACGTACATGCGACGAAGAGTGGCATGGCTTCGGTGAGCACAGATATTGTGTAGCTCAGTGATGTTCACCTTGAGCTTACCTGCTGCCATAGCGACATCTGGTTTTGCTCCCGTGGTCTGGCGTGTACCTGGGGTTGAGATGATATATAAGCCTCCGGCTTCGGGGATCTTTGCTATGACTTTAGCCTCGGGTCGTGGTGTGCGGATATACATGGTACGATCGGTGGGTTCGATATGGATGGGAAATCCAGCGCGGCTGACGTGTGATAGGGATAAGAGGGTGTATGCCATTTTCGGTGCATGGTATGCATTTCGGAATCTCGCAATGGTGGGTTTTTGATCCTTACCCATAGGTAATGGTAATTGGAGGTCCCCTTTGCCTACTGCATAGAAGACTTCACCATTTGCGGCTTTGATAGGCTTCGGCTCAATGTTGGTGTAGTTTTTGAATCTCCAACGTTCGGGTGAGTATGTTTTCGAAGCCCCGCAATCAGCGATTGCTGTAACTTCTTCTCCCCTTGCTACGTGAGCATCGCCCTCATCCTTGTAGTCTGACGTGCACATTAAGGCCACATTCGAGTCATCGTTGTCATCAGCTACAACCGCAATGACATGCTCATCATCGCTTTCATCAATGGCTGCTGATGCCGATTCCTTCGCCTTCCCTTTTCCTTTAGCCTTGTTCTTTTTCGAAGCTGGGCCTTGTCCCGCCTTTCCACCACCTTCGCACCAGCAGTCTGCAATGAGATGGCCGGTCTTTCTGCACACCGGGTTTGTGCATTTAAGGTGGGATCTGTCTGGCTTTTTCTTTGACATCCCCTTTGATCCCTGACCTTTTCCTTTGTTCTGCCGCTGAGCAGACATTGCTATGTTCTCAGCTGTGGCCTTCGATGCCACTTCCTCATCCCATTCTTCTTGGAGTGCAGCAACGAGGATGTCCGATGTGAGGGATTTCCCAGTGAATTTGCTGGCAGCGGAGAGGGTGCGGCGGATGTGGTCATAGGAAGGTGGGAGCGATTTTTGGATCATTGACGTGTACTGGTTGTCCTCGATTTTCAGTCCCATGCCCTCGATACGTTCACGGAGGATTTTCATTTCGCCAAGGTGTTTTCGCATGTCATCTTCATCAGAGCAGGACATGTTGCTGAGCCGGGTGAGGAGGTGTTCACGTACAAGATCGCCCTTGCCAGTCATGGCAGCAATGAGCTTTTTCCAGACGAGAGCAGCTGTTGCTTCGCCCTTGATCTCATTGAAGGTAGAGTCGGAGATGGATTCGTAAATGATGCAGCGCATCTTTGCCTCTTTCTGCTCATACTCCTCTAGCTTATCCTCTAGCTTCTCCAGGTCATCATCTGAGAGTGGGTGTGAAAATGCAGTGTCGGTAGACCGGTAAAATCTTCCTTTGTGCTCGACAGGGTGAGGAGGTATACGAGCAGTTCCTCTTAGGTGTCGGCCAAGACCCTTGTCCAGGAACTTGTTGGTGAGCTTTTCTTCAAACGCTACCCAGTTCGATCCATCGTCTTCGAGTTTTGCTGTGCTGACCAGCTTTATGACAGTTGTCTCTGACATGATGGTAGCGGGGCCCATAACCTCTTGGAGTTGGCGAGGTAGGTACTCGGACGTGGTGACGAAAAGTAGGCTTGGGAGAAATTGATAGCAACACTGAATAGAATAGCCGTAGCGTTAATCTCAGCGTGTTGGTAAAAGCTTTGTATTTTATACCTGAATAGAATAGCCGTAGCGTTAATCTCAGCGTGTTGGTAAAAGCTGAGATGTGAGGCTGTGCTTTGTAAACGAAAAAGGAAAGTAAATACAAATACGTAGTCCGTGTGCGTCTCGTACTGATACCACATCTAACAAAGGCACGTCAGCTTACCATGTCAGTACGTGCTCCACCGTCAAGAAAGTCATCAAGCACTTATATCGCATATCTGATGTTGTCTTTCTCGACCTGGATTTCATTGGCTCGCAGCTAGGGAAATTCCCACTGATTACTCGTAGATCTTGACTATACGTGCTGTTGAACAAAAAAAGTCCTCGCCATCACCTTGTACCAGATCATGAAGTCGTGCCGAGATTTAGAAATGAATACAGGCTCGGTGCAGAAGCCGATGAACTCGTTCACAACGAGGTCCTAGTAGAGACCGTGCAAGAAATAGATCGAATAGATGGCACTTCCAAACTGCCAAAGAAGGCAGCAGAGCATGATGTGGAAAGTCAAGATTCGCTCATAACAAAGACGTACACAGTATTCAGCCGTGATACTTAATCACAAACAACAGATGGAAAATGTACCTGTATCGTTTTCTCGACATCTGCTTTCCACTCATCCCATTGGTTCAAGTACCTTTCTGTCAATCGGTGAGGGCTTTGGTAAAGGGGTGTCGAGACATTCGACGCCTTCTCGATATCAAGTCCATAATGCATATGCATGCGTCTGTCATCCATAGTCGGCTCCTTCCTGAACTGCCCCGTCTGCATTGATTGGACGATCTCATAGATCGTCGCAGCATACCAGGAACACTGGGTAGTTGCAACGCTATATTCGGAGGCGCTGTCGCTGACAACCTCGCAGATCATCGCAACCCGTTCGGCCGTGAGAGAAGAGCCGTCGGAAAAGACCAGAGTGGACAGTATCTCGTCAGAGGATGTGATTCTGGCTTGTGGGGCGATAGTAAAGATATCACCGGAGAGGGGAAGAGGAATGCCTTGGATGCAATCTAGGGATAGGGGAGATATATTTTGTCCATCTGAAGTATCGGCGGGAGTGCGGTGGCCATGGCGCTCTATGCGGACGACAGCACTCAAACCAGGGACTTTGCAGTCCTTGACATAGACGAGAAGAAATGTGTGATTCGGTGACTTTGATGACCTCCTGAACTTGATCCGTGTCACAACTGCGACTCCGACTCCGCGAGGACAGAACTGAACGATGTCAAAGAGGTAATGACGTGCAGGAGAAGACCTTACGTCTTTGCGAACGACCCTGTCGACCTCGAACATGACAATGTTTTCGGAAGGAGAAGCGAACGAGCACCAAACCATAGCAGTAGAGAAAATGGAATGAAAAGATTTCCGAGCCTTCGAAAACATCAGCATCTTGAAAAGGTCCTAGAGGCGTAGGTCAGACTTTCAGGCGGAGCGCCTGCTTTATATATAAAATGTGGTACCTGGTAATCCGCCTGCAACCAATAATTTAATGCCTCATCTCGGTCAAACATTAAGCATATCCATCCTGCGATAAAGTCTTGACTGTAGACTTGCAAGCCAGTCTACTTTCACAAGAGAATTCCAATTCCTTTTGACAGATCACGGTTCCGAGTCCTGCGTATACAGGTCTCGTAGGTCTCACAGTCTTATGCGGTTCTGAGGATTTGGGTGGCGGTGCATTTCTATTAAGTTCTCCATGTTCGGCCTATCTCGGCATTATAAAAATTTCTTTAATTTTCGCCTTGATGCCTTTCGGGTGACCTCCACTCTCTTCGCTTATTTGTGATTGCATCTTGATCATATTGACTACATCGCCTTCTAAATGAAATCTCACCCCTGGGTACCCGGCTTTGCATTTCAGTGAGCCTGAGTGCCGGATTTTCTCGTTCGCTTAGATGTTCCCTCCTCTCTGCTTTCTCTTTCGGATTCTTGTTATGTATCTTTCACTGTCTCTCCTGTAAATTTCGTTGATATATGCACATGAAGGAATCTCTTATTGACTCGCCCTGGTGAACCCTTTATCCACCAGTGCTGCTGCTCTCACTTTTAACTTCATTTTCCTTTGTCAGTTCTTCGATAATCATCATCCTCGCGAGTTACCATTCCTGATTCGGTCTCCTCTTTCCCTTTCTTGTGTTTTTGCGCATAATGACCCCGTCCTGATTATGGATATCTCTTCATTGTTAGCAGGGGTTTGGATTCGAAGTCCTTAAGCCCGAGGCCATAAAAGAAGTGAAGAACAAAATCTGTTTGGCCCTGGGCGAGCTTGATGGGTTCTTTTCTGGTTCAATGAATACAAACGTTTGTTACTCGGTGAGTAGTCTTGCTAGTACTCTTTCTGCAGAGAATCTAACATGACCGGTGATTTAGATGCACCCTTGCAAATCGATGGCATGGGGCTTCTTGGGTCGTATATATCACATCTTTGGTGCCCCCAGTGTCCAGAAAAGAACAAAGTGTAAGTCCGAGCTTTTCGTCTAGTGGGAGAACATCTGTATCCATGCACTAAAGGGCTAGATCGAACCATCCAATGTAAGAGATCTACCTCAAAGTGGGTCTTCAACCCGAGAACAGAGCACGATCGGCGTATATTAGCCAGAGTACGTAGAGTCAAAGAGACGATATTGAGGTAAAAATCAAAGGTTAAGAGAGGAAAGTCCGAAATCGGAGTATAAGTAGCCTGCCGCAAGGGATAAGTAAGCGAAAAGAAATGATAGCATATCTAAGCGGTCCGTGAATAATCCGCATCCCTTACATCCAAGTACCTTCATAATCTTATGCCTTAACGAGAGACAGGTTATTTGTCCAAGCTGAGATGAAATATTTCACATGCTTAGTTCCTTGACGCTCAATTATTGAACACTACATTTCCTGACTGTTTTGAATAACGCTCAGAAAAAAAGGATATCTTGTTCGCTTAGCCAGACAGGTTTCCACCTGGCTCGGACAGCAGTCAGCTCGTCCTCAGTTCGCTTCTCCATGTCATTCCAGAGTATATACCATCGCAAGTCGTAATATCAACTTGGACTGTTACTCTCCCTCCCTCTCCTACAGGACGAGGATATGCCATGCTGAGCCTCGGTGGCCCTCCACTTCATCGTAGAAGACCGACAGCTTCATGGGAAGGCCCAGCTTAACATTCTTGTGACTTGGGTACCCTTTGCCCCCCCAATATCGTCGTTGCGGTTTGTTCTTTCACAAACTTTTTACTTTCATTTTCATTTTTGCGCCCTCCAAATTTTGTTTAGTGCTATTGTTGACTCATATGTACGCGTTGGAGGTGTTGCCGTACCTATATATATATATATTGACAAGTTTCGAATGAACTAGTTCCCAAGTCCATTCTTAAACGGCTTAAAGGCGGGAGACTAGTCCACGTGGTTACATATGGACATCAAGATTTACCATATGATAGTGGCCCTGAAACCCGAATATCAGAAACTTAAGTGTTAGGCGGCACGGAGAATCACCTAAAGCTAAGATTCGGCGCTTCCAAGCAGGCAGTTCAAACGAAAGTCTCCGCTACCAAAGCGACGGAATGAAGACGGACTGAGACTCGGAGTTACGCCAACCGTGGAACGCGAGCGGCTCCATCAATGATCACGGACTTCGACACGAGGATCGTCCTGCCAAACACGGTGAACCAACCGAGAGGAGGGAATTGAAGATCAAATATGAAATGTACAAGCGCGTGATGAAAGTTTGAGCTCGTACCAACAAGCCATACGAACGTTTGCACCGTACTGCAACGTAACGATACCGTCGGCGAGCCACCAATACGGCCGAGAGCCGCAGCAAAGTCCGAAACTGCATTTCTAGATAGCTTCATGAGAGCTAGCTAGCAGCAGTATCCCTATTATCGTTTGCTAAGGAGGTGAACGGAAGCTGGAAAGGAGGTTAAGCTTGAGGAACGGGGAACAACAATTGATTTGGCCCCTACCGGCCGGATACCCGACGCGGGAAACTCCGCTAAACTCCGGCAGACGTTGCGGGGGAAGTAAGTGACGCGTTGGCATTCCCCAGGTAAACTTTTTCGCCGGTCTCCGTTTGGTGTGCCCCTACCTTTCTTCCGTCCCCCAACCTTTTGCATTCGTGTACGATGGGAGCTTCAGAGGAACTCGAGTACCTCAAGTCTCTCGTTGCTCAGTTGAACGACAAAATTGGCGCCCTTGAGGCCAAGGCGAAGAAGGCTGCCCCGACGCCTGCTCAGCAGCTGCGAACGATTTTGATAGGGCCCCCTGGTGCTGGTACGTGCCTTTTGTTTCTGCCGTGATGACGGTGCTGACTCCGGGGTACAGGCAAAGGAACACAAGCACCAAGGATCCGTGAACAGTTCTGCGTCTGCCACCTGGCCACTGGTGACATGCTCCGAGAGCAGGTCACGGCCAAGACTGCTCTTGGTGTCGAGGCCAAGAAGATCATGGACGCCGGTGGTCTGGTTTCAGACGAAATCATGGTTGGAATGATTAAGGATCAATTGGAAAATAACAAGGAATGCAAGAACGGGTGAGTAGCATCTCCACGGACGCGTTATCGCGTTCCGGCCAGCTTTGCGTACATTCACTGACACCGTATCTCAGCTTCGTACTGGACGGTTTCCCCCGAACAGTCCCCCAGGCCCGAAAACTCGACGGCATGCTCGACGCCCGGAAAGAGAAGCTCGACTCGGTTGTCCAGCTCCAGATCGACGACCAGCTCCTCATTTCACGTATTACCGGACGCCTGATTCACCCCGCTAGTGGTCGCTCATATCACAAAGAATTCCAGTACGTGCAGGTCACTTCACCATTATACAACCATGTGCTAAACTTCGACTTGTAGCCCTCCAAAGAAGCCAATGACTGACGACATTACCGGTGAACCACTCATACAACGCTCCGACGATAATGTCGAGACCTTGAAGAAACGCCTGGGATCATTCCACAGCATGACCGGTCCGGTTGTGGAATATTACCGGGCGAAGGGTCTCTGGCATGGTATTGATGCTGCTCAGTCTCCGAGTGTTGTCTGGGATAACCTACGGAAAGTATTCACTGGGAAGCAGTAGTTGAGGATGTTTACCATAGAGGCCATATGGCAAGTTAGAGATTTACGTGTCCCAGGCTGAACCACGGCGTTTGAGTTGCATATGCGAGAAAAAAAGATTCGTGGAGGACTTCCTGCAGGTGACTATCTTGAGACCGTTATACAAATAGTCGACACTGCGGAGTAGTTTCAAACTTTGAAACCAGAAGTAAGGTACTGCTAACGTTTTCTCCGAATCTTAACGAGGTAATGGCCCGGAACCTGCCATATGAAGCTAAGCGTAGCGGCCTGTCGCATAGTACGTTGCTATGGAGGAGACTGAGCGCTCATAATGAGAATCTGACAAGATAAATATCAGTGGGAGAGTGGTCCTAAAGTGCTGAATAAAAATGCGTTAGCGCATAGCCGTAGGCAATAATCTGCCGGCGTTGTACTTACCGGCGGCAAGTTTGGCGGTACAGTACAGCAGAGAAAACGTTTCTCGCTCGAGTTTTCTTCGCATGAAAAAGGTGTTTTTCAAGGTGTTTCATGTAACCAGGCACTTCACAATTCAGCAATGAGCATTCAGGTACAAAGTTCCTTGTGCCTTTCAAACGTGCCCAGCACCGTGATCTGCATGATGCGGCCCAAGCTCATTCCCATCGAAATTATACTGTCAATTGAGTCAAAAAGCAGCTGGCGGAATCAAGATTTACGTGGAAACGGAAGCCACAAGCTCGCATACCATAGTCGTATATGTAGCAAGAGACTAGGAAGAAAGTAGAAAACTATGTTGCGCAAGATACGGAAAGAAGCGGCGAGTGCCAAACGATCACCAAGGAGCTGACTAAGCCTCGCTTACGTTGATAGAATTTCGACTTTCGGTTTAGCGCCACAAAGAGAGGCAAAAAAGTGCCGTGTCGTTATTTCATTTCGGCAAACCTTGTGTGCACGGCACTGTAGGACCGAGCTGAGCGAGTACCGACTCACAGAACACATAATTTAGCGAAGGAGGATCAGGCGAGGAACTCCCCGTATTTGCCAAAGGCTCGGCCATCAGATCATCAAATTATGTCATCTCTCGTAAGCCATTTGAATCTCTAAATCAAACTAAGATCAAACTCAAAATTTGCTGCGCAGAGGAGAACGATGGAGGCTCTGGCTGCTGTTGGTAAGCTGAACATTTAATAAGGTCAAACATCGAGAAAGAACAGGTGAATACGAAAATACTACGGCGCCATATCGCACTCCGAGCTGGCCTTAAAACCTACACTGCTGTCGACCGACGGAGCAGGCCCGCGGTTTTCGCACCTTCGAGGACTGTTCACTATCTAGCAAACAAAAGGGGGTTCACCAATTGGTTTTTATGTCAGGGCGGTACTGATCAACACGTCATGTAAAGTGCGCATTGCGATTTTCGATCATAAATCGAGTCAACTGTCTTAGCATCTATTTGGGATTTTGACCTTCGCATGGCAACAATGTCAACGTTGTTGACAGTCTTTTGTCTGAATCGCCTGATGTTCTAGTTCATTTCGGTAGCGATTTCATAGTAGGTGACTTAATATCCTTCCGAGTGCTCCACGTCGCGCTCACAATACTTTTCTATTGCTCTAGTGGAAATTTCTTAGGAGCCGCCCAGTTCTGGCCATACCTCGGAAGTTTGACTTCCGATACAGCGGCTCTCGTGTTTCCGTCTGGCAGAATTTCTCCTTAGTAATAATTACTGTATGTCTCTGTCTTATCGTTGTAAATACGTCCCACGTTTATCATTTGTTTAACAGGAAAGCAATATAAGAACGGATAATGAATGGGCGGAAGGCAGCGGAACGCAAGTAGTTGGAGCGCTGTTATCAGTGCGTTCGATGAATATCAAATTCCAGGGGATCAGCTGGACATATGCGTTATCAGTTTCATAAATCGAAACATCAACTTCTTTGAGGTTGCGACAAATATATGTTGCTTGCGGATCATATTTTTGTTCCTGCCGTCATGAACGCTCACTTCATATAAACTAGAATTAGCGTCTCGACATCTCTTTCTTTGCTTCTGCCTGCTCGCTCCTATGCCCAAGGCAGCAGCATCGTTGGCTCGTGGCTCGGCCTGTCTATGCTGTCGGTTAGTCCGCCAGCCCACGACCGATCGCCCCTTTGCTGATCTAACATTCATCTCTTTCCTCTAGAAAGCGGAAACTGGTCAGTAAGCACGCGCCTTTTCGTTCTGCGACGTCTTTCTGAACGAGCCATAGAAATGCGACGGAGGGCGCCCAGTATGCCATCAATGTACGAAGATGAATCGTGTGGAGGAATGCGAGTATGACGACATGACTGTAAAGAGCAGGACGCAGAAGCTGCAGGAGAAGCTGACCATGCTGGAGACCAGACTTCGTGAGCTCGAGTCCGAGCCGTCGCGTTCATCACAGACATCTAGCGCCGAGACGTCCCCAGAGGCGGGACCATCAACGAGTCCGACAAGTGCCATTCTCGCACCGGTCGCCTCCTCAGCCATCACTGATGGAGACCGTACTTCCCTATCAACAACGTTCCAGGACTTCAATGCCTTCGATCCAACATGGTCTATGAATTCGCCGTCGTCATCGTCAAGTTCAGTGGAACTCGCTGCTTTTCCCGGTGTCTTCGGAGAAGGGTCTGCGGACCACCTGTGGCCTTCCGTAACAGCATCTTCGTCTCAGGTTGCGCCTTTCCTTGAGGGGAATGATAATCTAGGATCAGGATTCGAGATCAGCCCTGGGGTGTACCCCGTGCCAACACATGCAGATCCAAACTTTGCCTCGTCCTTCTTCCCCCAATGGGATCCCAAAACCCCGTTGCCCCACGAGCACAGGACAGTGCTGTAAGTACTATTGTTCGCTTTGCAGACATCTGGTGACCTTTCTACGTAGAATGAACATATTCCTGCTACACCGGCATCAATTCTCGTTCGAAGGAGAAATTTCGAGATTCGATGATTCTGTACCAGCCAACCTCTTCCGTCCCGAACCCCATCCTGCTCTTTTGAACGCCATCTATCTCCTCGGATGCCATTTCGCCCGTTCTCCCTACTACTCCGGACTCGAGCCTATATTTTTTAACAAGGCGCTAAGCGAAATTACCGTGGCTCTCGACAGCTCCGATCGTCTCGTCGACATAATCGAAACTTCATGTCTTCTTGCCGTATATCTCTACATCAACTCCCGTTTTCTCGAGGGTTACTGCCACGCTTTTTCCGCTGCACGTCTCGCCGTGGGGATCGGTTTACATCAGATTACGTCGGAGCCGTATGACTCGAGCGCGTCTTCCCAACAAGCGGCTGTTTCCACAATTCCCATACCCGCTCCTCGGTCCCAAGAGGAGATGCGTGACAGGATAGCAGCATTTTGGCAGGTGTTCATTGTGGATAGGTGTTGGACAGTTGCAAATGGTCTTCCGTTGGCGCTACCCGATGGTGACAGCCCTAATTCGCGTATTAAAACACCCTGGCCAATACCACCCGAGGTCGGAATTGTGCGTCATTCTTCTGCTTCCATGCTTCTCTTTATCTCAACATGTTATCAGGACTCTTCTACTTACATTCCACTTCTTCGCGCCAAAGCAGTGGCCCTCCTGGAAAGGGCAAGCCGTATGGCTTCCGGTACGAATGTTTATCCATATTCGCCAGTCTCCCTGTTTCACAATTTGATAGTCTCCAATAAGAACGACGATTATTGGGCCAATCATAATGCTGCTGAAATTGCATTAAAACGTTTATCGGCCTCATTGCCTGCCTTCCTTGGCTTCGAACCCTGGCGGATGCAGGCACCATTTATCGATGTTGATTTGTTCGCCATCCACAGTGCGGTCCACGGTGCGATGATACATCTCTACAAGGATGTCAATGAAGGGGAGACGCAGAAGGGTATGAGGACGATTTTGTCTCTCATACGCCAGCTGAACAACGATGATTATGAATTCTTGGAGCCGACCTTATGCGTACGTCTTTGATTTTCCATCACGACTTATGTTCTAAAAATTGTACATAGGCTACATGGACCTGCGTCGCCAAGGAATACATACGATCCATCCATACGGCAAACCAGAATCCTGGTGGATCGGATGCGTACGCCGTTACTATCGCAGAGCAAGAAATAGGTGTTCTGATCAGTGCTATGATGATGCTGAGTGCCTTTTTCCCTATCGCTGGTACGTAAAACGTTCGTCGTTATGCTATGTATCACCAACCGTTTTCCCCTGTCTGTCTAGGCGAGCATGCCAAGAAGATTGAGCAAGAGCTCCAGCAGATGCAAGGATCGACTTAACAAACAGTTTCTCCCGCGTCTGAAACAGACTCGGTCGCCATCAACCCCGAATAAGGTGGCGTTCTCCTGGAACCGGGCACACTGGCGACCTGCGAATATTATCAGAGAAATTTCTCATGCGCCTACTTTTGCTTCGATGGGAAAATACCGCCGGTCCGAGTCCTCCAGTATGCCGAGTGCTTGACAGGGGTTGGGAGCGTAATATCTGCGGTGGACGGAGGTGTATACACTGGGGAATGTATAGACAAAGTCGGTTCGCCACATTGTTTAGGATTCAGCAGCGATAATTTGTTCGACTCGGACGTTTACCATTCATTTGAAGAATCTCGATGTGGTATGTGAAATCTTGTTTTGAATTCATCTACATATGGTTCAATCCCGGTCTTCAAATTTTGCGTCTAGGCTAGCCTAAGCCAGCCTAGCGTCGTGGACCGAATTCCGTTAGGAGCTTTAAATAATACATATAAGGAAAATCCCGACATCGTCACCCCTTATTTGCGAGAGAGCCCTTCCAGGTTTTGGATTTCCCCACCCCAGTAGCGATCATTGCATGTTGATATGTAATTCACTGCATAGCGAGTAGTTGTGAGCATGTATATATAGATACCTGAGAAACACTCTCGTAAACCAGACTCAACGATCCGTGTGAAGACGAGTTGTGCAATTAAATAAATGGAGCCATGAATTCAACGGATAAACATTAGCGAATGCAGTCGACGTTCTTGAAGGTCAGTCGAGGAATGTAGGACTAAATGGGCCCTAACTGATGGTAGTGCAGGGAGGACCCAATTTATAGAGTATGCGGCTCCGAGTAGTCCAAGGGCGCTGAATGGACAGTAGTACTGATCCTCTATAAACAGGCTTGGGCGCTCGCTTTTCGGATTTAATCATTCTGTGGAAAGATGCGTCTTCAATCAGATGCTTCGAAAGTTGACTATGATCACAGTCAGTAAATCATTTCAGGGATGGAGATAGCGCTAGTACCGTGGCAGTGCATTGATTCGATTGCACAGAATTGGGCGATTGTGCGCACACTGACCTCGGTATTGTATCGGAATGACAATTGAAAAATAACAGGCCTGGATACCAATACATTTATCGCGTAGGGCCACTGAGGACGGGCGTTCTATGATGTTTGCTAACCATGCTAATTTTGAGAGAATCTTCTATTCCGCAGGTTGGCAGGAGCCGGGTGTTATACTAACTGCATGAATGTCAGCTATGCCTTTGTTACCTGGAGTACATAGGATCCGATCACGATATCTTTGTTCGTCTCCTTTTCAGTTCAAGGCAGAAGACTCCTGTGATAGTGGAAGATATACGATATAGGATGTACAATGCTATAGCGGTGTTAATTGACAATACGATCATAGCAATCCACCGGAAAATGCCAAGGAATGTATGTGAGAGCGCGGGGACTTTATATCATTGGCTGACTACTTGCAGAACCAATGAAAAGACAAGAGTGACCCTTCGAATGTTAGACAAAAGATAAGTAGTGCCCATGGTCAGTTGACTGCCTCGGAAATCGATCGGTTCGATGGGGATCCAGGGTATGTAATCGAGGCCAGATTCAGAACTTTGCAGGAGAGGAGCGGCTGAGATGGTCTAGTCGAAGGTTGAAGACAAGCTTGTATGGATACACCGAGGGCCTAGCCGCCATATATGTATGTGGACGACTGTTTTATCGTATAACCGTTGATGAAATGCATAGCAAATAATGATAGGCCGACTTCTCCTCGCCCTGGGCCCCGACAAGAAAAAGGAAATCCAAGCATGCTTGGTTCAGACATAGGAAATTTCCCTCGAACTTCCAGTGTCTAGAACAATGTGAGAGTGTCGGCATGGACGGCACAGTGATCGGGAAGTCCCCAAATGGCAAGTTATGGAGATGATGTCATGCGTGCACGTGTTGCCTGTTCCTAGATTGGAAGGATTCTCGAACCTTATCCATTTATCCATTTATCCATGACCATTATTCATTAATTACTTTCTGCCTCAAGCGTCCATCATCTGACGCTGCAGGGGGCCTCGCCATTCTTTCTCTTCTCCCTACATTATTCCGGATACCTGTATACCTTCTCTCTTTATTGCGGTACGTTTCCCATCATTCGTTGCTGTTGGCTCCCTGACTTTTTTCCGTTTGTTCCTGTGCGTAGTAATCTTGACGGTAGTCTCCACCCGCCTTTCTCGTTATCGCCTTTTCTTCGTTGCTCAGAGGGTTTCAAGCGGGTCGCCGAATCATTTCTTCACGTTGTTCTTGGTCGGGGTCTGATCTGTTGGTGTACCATCATCGTTCGTCAGTTTCCATGCTACCATCGCCGAATATTTACTCACCATACCTATTTATTCTAGGCCGTCTGTCTTCGCGTTTCGCCTTCTAGTGGGAGAGCTCGGTCACTTGTTCTCAAAATTTACACGTAGCACTCCTTATCGACAAAGCCTACTCCTTTGCCTCCCAAGACTTTTGTTCGTTCACCCGCGTCTCCATCCTTTCTGTTGTACAGCATCTGGGACAGTGAGTTGTATTCGTTCCGCGGTTATATCGTGTTAATGCGTAAATGATTAGCCTCCTTTTTTTCTGATGATTGCGACGATGACCACACAAAAAGTCTCAATGGATAGTCCAGTTCTGCGAAATTCAAATTTGGCGGGCGGGCCTCTTCCCCATATCCCACGCAGGTCTGCCTCCACATCGCGTCTACCTCTGCCATCGTTCGTTTCATATCCTCCTGTGGCAGGCAGCCCAGTGAGGATTAAAGTACAAGGTGCTACCCCTCCAGATTCTGATGAGAAGCCAGTTGCCTCCTCATCCAAAGTTGAGTCTGATACCTGCTCGTCAGGATCTGAAGGAAGTTCAAGTATTCTTCGGCCGAAAAGAGTACTTGGTGTCCGGGCATCATTGCATCAGCCTCCGTCACCTACGCTATCATTATCTCGCAAACCGAGCCGCAGGCGCACATCGTCGCTGTCTGGTGGTATCTCCGACACTGAGCAGCCTTCTTTGTCGGTCCAGGATACGTCCATTTCCCGAGCACCCGTCTACATCTTCGGGGATAAACGCTTAAACCTTGATGATTCGAAGCGGCACGCTTCAGAGTCCCATTTGCTAGATTCTGGGGCCTCGAGTAAATCTGCACCCATTCACACTACGCCGCCCATGATCATCAGGAATAAGTCTGGGCAACTAGTCAAGTCATCGCTCAAATCGACGAAGACACCGCCCAGGGGTAGCCTTTCGGTCTTTACAGGAATGACTTCCAGCAAGAGCGAGCCAAATACCCCGTCCTTGTCCAAGGCTGTCCATTTTGACGCGCAACTGGAGCACGTCAAGCTCTTCCTTGCAGAACAAAAGCCTTTAGCAGTTTCTCGAGACGGCAGTCCCACCGACGATACTAGTGGCACAGATAGCGACTTCCCACCGTTCATCTTCGGGGAGCCTTATATGTCCAAACACCGGTTGATGATGAATGTCATCAACATGCCTCCCGAAGTGAATTGTATGGCTGACGTCGCGATGGATAGTCTATTGCTCTCTGCAGATGGAATGAGTATCACAGGCCGAGTTAGGGTGAGGAATATCTCATTTCAAAAATGGCTTGCTGTGCGCTTCACATTCGACGCTTGGCAAACCACGAGTGAAGTCACCACGAGATACGTCGAATCCATCAATCCGAGCTTCGACATCTTTTCGTTTAGCATCAAGTTGAATGATATCCTGGCCTGGATCGAGGAAAGAACGTTGGTTTTGGCGCTGAGGTATTCGGTAGAGGGTAGGGAGATATGGGACAATAACAATGGGAGGAATTACATTGCCAAGTTTTCCAGGGTCAAGCCTTCGTCAGGCCGAGGGAAAACGTCGGGAAGTGATTCGGGCAACGACATTGCTGATCTAAGGAAGCAGTTGGAGAAAGTCGTACAGAGGAGGGAGGGGGAAGAGCCCGGCTCTTTGCCGCCGTTGCGGCCACGTTCGGGTTCTACTTCGCTTGGTGGTTCTTCAGATTTCAAAAAAGGTTCTTCCCTGTCGTCTCGGTACGATTTCGGGACATCTTTGAAGACGACATGGAGCCCCCCGACGACAATACGTCATTCCCGGACTCACACATATCCCACCGTCACCACTTCCTCTCCTAGCTCAATTCCTTGGCCGACGAAGGTCGTGTCAGATAGCGCTAAGCATAATTCGCCGCCCGTCAGAACGAAACCACTAGGGTCTCCGCGAGACCAAGATGGCGACACCTTCCGACCTGCCCCGTATGTCGCTTCCGATGCAGAGGACGCACCTTTTGCTACACCTACAATCTCACGGCATCATCAACGCGGGTACTTCGACCTCGATTTCTTATCAGATTCTGCACTAAAAAGAACCCCTCCGGGAACGCCTAGGATGAGATCAGTTGATGATTCGACGCCCATAGCTAGTCCTAGCTCGGGTAGGTGCCACTCGTTCCCGCCTGTAGACGCTCTACGCCCTGCGCCGTTGTTTAGCGTGGGCGGTGGTTTGGGCTTTAGGGCGAGAGAGGCAGAATTCGGCGCAGGTAGTGACGAGTCGACGCCGTCTATCATGTCTCCTACGTCGAGCGGCTCATCTTCTCCAACCCCATCACCCACAGAAACCGAATTCACATCGTTGCTGAACATTCGCGACAATGACCTGTCTCTCAATCCTAACACCGATTACCACCAGTTCCTCAACCGGTGAGTTAGGACGCCATGTATCATAGTGGACCGACGCTGAATCCCGGCTTCTGCCGTACAGGTTTTGCTTCTACACTGGTCCAAATTCTGTTTTCGATAAAGGGTCCGAACCCGTGTCAAGGACGTCGTCAATGTCGAGCATTGAAGACATCTTGACGGTGTCGACCTCTTCACGTGTCGCCGTGTTGACGGCTCAGCATGTTTTGGACACTCCCACCCAAACCCAGGATGACACTACCCTTAGCGGTACTTCGACTCCTACACCATTCAGTTTCCAGCGACTCCCTCAATCGTTATGATGCCCATAGCACATATATATTCAAGCTTCTTCGCTTCTCCTTTCTCACTCTCTCGATGGGGGCGCCGATTCTACTCTGTGTAATTGTAGTTGATGTAAAGTATATTAGTCACGGTTTCTTTCTTACAGATACATTCACCTTAACTCCTCGTTCCAGTAACGCATTCTCGACGCCTCGGACACGCAGTTTACGGTTCATACTACACTTGCTTCTAGCTCTTTCGATTTGTACTATTACCAACGTCATTTATTCTCCACTCCATACTGCATTCGTATCCATGGACATTAGTGATACGTAGAAAGCACTTTTAGACAAACTATCATTATTATTACCCCCTATGCACTGCAATACATGGTGCCGGTCTTGGTTGGTTACTCTGTTGGCCTAGATATTGGGTCACCTGCGCCTCTCTTGGTTAGCTACGGGTTACGCTCTGATGTCACTGCCCCATGGGGGGTTGTACGGATGGTAAGTATCAATGAATCTGATATTGAGCGAGCATCAGTTGATGCGACGAGTATTTAGGCTGCACGTTACCTTTTCGGGTATAGAATACGACGTAGTTACGGATCATGCTGACAGCGGCGCGACGGGTAACGATGATGTCCTTCGACAGTCATGGTGTTAGGATGAAGACTTTTCACACGCTGATTACAGGGCGTCGTGGCACCGCTGAAACATCTAGATTCTCATCTGGAATATTTTGAAGAAGCGGCCAGGACCATAGCTTGAAGTGGCGAGCAGGGACGAGTAGATCGGTACAACAGCAAACGCGGAGCTCAGAAAGCTGTAGCAAACTGCGGAAACTCCCTTTAGAATCGCAGTTTATAGCAAGGAAGTTTTTGTGGGTGGCGACCTATCGGGCCTATTATAATTTGCCGTCGAATTCGAAAAACCGAGAACTTTAGAAATTCTTTCGAGTCAATAGATGGCTCCAAATTCGAAGTGCTTCTTTCGTTGATTGTCAACGCACGTTTGAGAATAGGTAAGGGTAGTTTAATCCCCACAGTAACGAGAGTGTCTATAGAGCCGGCTCGTCAGGCTACTCTTCAAGTAGCAGACACGTTAAGGAGTAAAGGAACATCGATTGGGGGGAATTACCCGAGTTCCGTCCGGAGAAAGTAATTTAAGCGGGCCAGGTTCGAAGTCCGAGCTTGACATTCAAGGGGGATATCACGTGGCCAAGTATACTTATTCTGCGACGACGTTGACGTTGTTATCGACGTCGAGCTCGCACCTGAGCTCGTCGTTGAGCACGATGATCCTCCGCAAACTTGCCTCGCCGATACCAAAGTCCCATTACACTGACCTGGATCCATTGTCCCTGTCCTCGGTGCCGTCGCCTTCAATATCTCCTGCACCTTGCTCAACCTCCCCAGCGAGCAGTTCACAGTCGAAAACCCACGCCTTTTTCGCTTCGCCCTTTTCTACGCGACCGTCAAGTCCAGCACTCCCGACAAAAAGACACACAGACGATCTAGATTTGAATGGAAATAGCAATAAACTAAATTCCAAAAGGTCGTCTGCTGCGCCACGATCATTGACGGCAGATTTCTTCGCGACGACGACGACGACAGCCTCGCCTACAGCCTTTGTACCGCCAAAGAGCAAAAGGAATTTTCTTAATCTTGATTTGCTGCGGTATGCCCCCAGCAGTGATGGGGCCACACTGCACTCAAGCCCGCTGGCTACGACCTTTACCTCGACACCGACACCGACACCTATCGAATATCCTGATATGTCAAACGAGCCGACACCGCGGCCACCGGCTCTTGTTCTCAACCTACCACTCAATCTGACCGAGTCGGCCTCTATGCAACCAAGTCCTCTTTCTCTTGGACAAGTCATCCCGCCGCCTGGGACACAGGAGGATGCTGAGGTTCTGCCTTCGTCAATATCGATAGGTTCGTCGGTGAGCTCTGATGACGCATCGGACCTATACGATGAGCTCGCTCCGGACATGATCATCAGGTCCTTCCTACCCGGACATTCATCCTCATCCTCTTCCAGTCAGCAGACACCAACTCCCATCACCTCTTTACCCAGCAGTGACATCCTGTCTCCACTCAAGTCCGATCCCCATCCCGCCAGCGACCCTGCCCCAGGTGACGTATCCCTACGCTTGAGACGTGCACTCGGGAAAGGCGCTTTTTCGAATGTGTGGCTGGCAGAGGATCTCTCTCCTACCCCTCTGCTGCTGAAGACGAAGAAGAGCTTGAGACATCTGAAGAGAAAGGCGGAGGCAGCATCCAGTGGGAAGCTCAAACATTCGAGGTCATCTTCGAGCTTGATGAAGCGTCTACGTGGTGGTGTGAGTGGAACGAGGCCACACAACGGGTCACCTACCACTAGCCCCAACACGCATGGAAATGGTTTGGGTGTGGGGCATACACATCCACTCAAAGACCGCATTTCGAGCTCAAGCTCTGTCAGGAGCATATATTTGGACGAAAAAGACGGCGATGGCGTCTCACCTGATGCAGGATCGTCTTTATCGCGTGCTTCCTCGATATCTTGGCAATCCGTGTCGTCGTCCGATAGCGATGGCGTTGGTAGTATGCAGCGGTCGAATTCGACTCGTTCAGCCAGGGCTAAAAGGGCGCCAAAACTTGTCGCCGTCAAATTAACACTAAGAGGGTCGATCGAAGGGAAGAAAAATGCGTATTATCAAGTAGAAGAGGAGAGAGCGCGAGACCGCATGCGTGTTAGCTTCGTGAGGGAAGTGGAGGTCCTCAAGGCAAGTGTCTCGCCTTTTCTGACCATCTTTGCGCGACACGTTTCCGTTCCTGCCTCGTGTGTCTAATGATATCTCGATCAATTCTGTCTCTTTCACTTCCGATGTCTTTGACGTTTGGCTTATCTTTTCCATTTTCCAGCACATCTCGCATCCGAATATAACGCCATTGCTGTCCCATCTGACGACTCGTACCCATCATCTCCTGGTGTTACCGTACTGCTCTGGCGGCGACTTGTTAGGACTGGTGACCTCAGAGTCTTGGGATATGCTCAACGAGAGCATTGTAAAGCGAATATGGGTGGAATTATGCCGTGCGGTCGGTTGGATGCATGGTGTAGGCCTAGTGCATCGAGACATCAAGTTAGAGAGTGAGCATCATTTATATCATAAGTAGCCTTCTGATCTGATTGATCATATGCAGACATTTTACTCACCGTGCCGTTAATTTCGTCAATGACCCCCAAATTATCACACGGTCTGTACGATATGGACGCGCCTCATTCTCCTCATTCATTACCCACTCCCCCACTCCCACTTATCCAGCTTACCGACTTTGGATTGTCGCGGTTTATCGATCCTTCTCGTCCATTGTTGACGACGCGGTGTGGGAGTGAAGCGTATGCAGCACCTGAGTTGGTCGTTAGCGGCGGTCGGTATAGTGTCGCGTCGGGTAAAAGCAAATGGGGCGACTACGCAGAAGCTGATGGGGGTGGATACGATGCCCGCGAAACAGACGCATGGGCGTGTGGTGTTGCACTATACGAAATTATGACGAGGTTGCTACCCTTTGGCGAGGGTCCTAGTGATGGGAAGGTGTATGGGCGAGCAAAGTTCGCGGGTACGCCGATTGAAAGGAGGCACTGGTTGATCAAGATTGCGAGAGCAGAGTGGAAATGGCCTGAGGCGGCGAAGCATCATCACGGCGGGGGGTTGATGGTCGATGAGCTGGTGGAGTGTACGGGGGCACGCCGAATGGTAGAGAGGCTGCTTGTCAGAGATCCGAGCAAGCGCTCCAGAATAATTGACTTGTGGGACGATGAATGGATGAGCGGCCTTGTATCGCCGCCGCCGTCTGGGAGACCCAGTATGGATATGGAGAAGGAAGCAGACAAGGGTGGCTATAGTGTTAGAGTCAATGTCTGGCGTGATTCTCAGCGGCTGGAGAACGGCCAATACGAGGATGATTTTCGGGAAGACGGGCTTGATGACGAGGAGATGTTGGAGAATGAGGTTGATACTGATGGGTGGATTGTCGACAAGGAGGGGATTGGGAGTATTGCGAGTGAGGAGGTGCAATAACATATACAAGTGAGTGAGGTTCTTTTCTCCATATGGAATGTGCATGTAAAAGCTGACTTGGATTTTGTAGTATCTATTGGCTATTATTCTATTTCTTGATGTACGACCACAAACGAATCATTCTCTGATCCTTTTATTTGTCACGGCTCTGCTACACTACACTTTATAGATTCAAGTCCACTGTGTTTGTCCTATTATTCCCATATCATCGCTCGGTTGGAGTCGATTATTTTTTATTTGTCTTGGTTTCGTGGGTTAAACGTATACACTGTATATATGTAGAGCTGGATAGTCGATAATCAAAAACGTGTATTCGCGCGCTGATTTATCAGTATCTTTGGAATGGCAGTCGTTTTAGATGATCGTCACCGGGATATTGTCCTGCCTATTTGACGGCTCGTGTGAAAGATCAGTAAAGTTTGCCGTGCGGTTAGAGGACTCGTGGATAAACGGATGAAATGCCGATCAGCGACGCAAGTCGCCGAATTTGGAATTGACGACTATCCAACCAACGTTCGCGCGTTACTTACTCCTTGCTCTAGACAAACGTTTAAATTTCAGGAAAGCTGCTACATAAAGACCTAATCTATCATACGTTCACCCTATGGAATCCGAGCCCGACAATTCGCCTCCAGTGCATCGGAACACGTCCATGAGGCGGGCGGTGATCCCGTATCTCACAAAGATTGCCCATGGCTCAAGTCCATTCATAACGACATTCCTTCTCATCCACCTAGCCCCCCCAGTCCTGGCCAACCTCGGTGGCTCATCTCTTTCCTCCCAAACCATGGTAAACGCCCCCCCCATCCCTGAATACCCAACCCCCCTTTACTCAGCCCAGCCCATTTCTAGCTCCTCGGCAGAGAATACTACCAAACAGCCTTTGGCGAGAAATACCTCGTCCTCGCCCCGATCACCATCCACGCCCTTTCTGCCTTTTTGAAAAGAGTGCTTTCTGGGCCGAAGAACCCGCCGCGGCCGCCTGGGAGTGTCCTGGCGAGTACGGGGTACGCTACGATGTGGCTGCTCCTGCCGGTCCATTTCCTCGTGCACCGGCGTCTCCCCGCGACTCCTGCGGCTCCCATCCTGGAGGTGGGGCCGTCGGAGCTCGACTACGAGTTTGTGAAGGTTGGGTTGCGGACGTGGCCGTGGCGGAGCGCGGTGCTGTATGGCGGGCTGGTGCTGTGTGTGTCGCTGCATATGGCGGATGGGGCGGGGATCATGTGGAACGCGTATCTGGCGCCGGCGTGGGGCCGCGTGAAGAGGAAGTATCGGCGCGCGGGGGCGCTGGCTGGTGTCGCGCTCCCGGTGCTTTCGGGGCTCGTGGTCGTGGCGCGAGAACCGGTTCTTGCGTTCGCTTCCGCGGTGAAGAGATTCGAGGCTGTGTTTCTGATGTCGTGGATTTACCGCCTGTAGAATGGTTTATGCGACATGTAGTAATTGTGATTGTAATTGTAATTATAGTATGTGAGTGGGGATTGGCTCGCTTCTTCTAATACGCGCCCGCAGATCTCCTTCAAAGCTTGAACCCCAGCCCTCGCATGCAGGCAAGGTGGTTTTGCACCAGTGCTTGGCATTTCCCATCACCATCCGTTGTACCATATTTCAAGAAGCAGTCGTCTCGTGCAGACTTGGTTTGCGGGCACGCGCAGCAGCTTTATGTAATGAGGAAGGATTGCAATCATTATAATTTTGTTTATCTGACGGAGTAATTGTCGAAGAACGCACGGTTTGAGTCCTTGTGGGTTCAAGGGATTCATTTTCGGGTCCGTAGGATCATAGGGCTTCTCGGGTGCAGGGAACCATAGAGAAGTAATCTGTGTACAAAATTTAAGAGTCGACGAGCAGTCTTAATATTAGAAACTGACCCTCTCGAACATTTTTACAGTGAGCGAACGTGGAAAGAGTGCAGGTGGTATTTCCGGACCGTGGAAACTCTATTGATTATGTCATTGATCTGCCTTGCCGTTTACGATGTCTGGCGGAACGCTGTTCTCGCGCGATTTCTTCCTTTCTTTTCATAAAAAGTCAATCATGAAGGATTGACCGTAAAATATGCTCACCATCCTTTTCCTCCCACTTTTCGCTACCTTGGCCGTGGCTCAATCTTGCGAAAATGCAGGCGTCGTGAATGGCTCAAGTTGTGATTGCCCTACTGGATTCGGCGGTTCGAACTGCTCTCAACCAGCATGTGGAGGGAATATCTTCCAAGGCACGGACCGCTCGTTGACGCCTATCAACTCGAACGGATTTGCTAACCTGACAGCGGCGGGCTGTTCTTGCCAGAGCGGGTGGACGGGAACTGGCTGTAATGTCTGCCAGACGGCCAATGTGTGCGCGTCGGCATATTCGTCCTCCACGTCTGGATCTTCGACGAGCTCATCGGGGCTGACAGGCCTCGACGACGGGCAGAACAGGACAATGGTGTGCAACAATTCTCCTAGAGTGTGGGCGTCGGGCCAGTTGAGCTGCAATGTCAATGTACGCCCCCTTCTCGCCGTCGTCCCGTTTCCAGCCTTATATATCACATAGAATCCGACATTGCAAGCGCTGTATCCTCTATCCTCTGTGCTCAACATCGAACGGACTCTCAATTCCTCCCTGAGCCCTATTCCCAATACGACGTCTTTCGGCTCCGCCGGTTCCGTATATGCCCAGCTCTTTTACGACGGTGTCGAGCAGTTCTACTGTTCTGCCGATTCCTGTACCCAAGACCTTAGCAGCGGCGCTAATGGAAGCTCCTCGTGGAGCTGCCAGAACCTCTCATGCACATGTCGATCAGGGACTTCCTTCTGTGGCGCCGTACATGTATCCGACTTGACCAGCGCGATAAACGGCCTGACCGGGACCTTGACAGTAAACTGCAACCCCCTCAATGCGTCCACCAACACCGCATCCTGCTCTTTCCAACAGTCCACTCTCCAAATGCTCTTTGGCTCCTCGGGTTTGACGATGGAGGACTGCGCATTCGGAGAATGTGTCGGACAGTATGTGATTGACAGCAATGGCACCGTCGCTTCTTCGACAAGTGCCACCTCCCATACCCATCTGAGCGGAGGGGTTATCGCGGGTTTGGCAGTTGTGGGTGCGTTTTTCCTCGCGGCGGTGATCTACCTTGGGTTTGGGGTCCTCCTCCAGAGAAGAGCCCGTAAAGCGAGTGACACTGGCCTCGGCAATGGGAATATCCCCGTCGTCTGGTCCGATATCAGCTATTTCGTCTCCACGGATCAGTCCCTTTTCGGAAGCTTTGGAAAGAAGAAGAAGAAACGGGATGATGGGGATGGTACGAAAGTCGTTCTGGATTCGGTCAGTGGCAGGGTCCTCCCTGGACAAATGATGGCTATTCTTGGACCGAGCGGAGCCGGTAAAACCACCCTCGTCGATATCCTTGCGCAGAAACCCAAAAGTGGGCGTGTTACTGGCACGATCTCTTTTCCTGGCGCGACGAAGCCGCGTATTGGTTTTGTCCCGCAGCAGGATGTCCTTCCGCCCATGCTTACGGTCTACGAAGCCCTCCTATTTGCAGCGCGCCTTCGCCTCCCAGAATCCGTGTCTGACAGCGAGAAGCAGGCGCGTGTGTTGTATATCATGGACAAGCTTGGTATTTCGGAGGTGAAGGATTCCAGGATAGGCTGGGGTGACGCTGGCGGTGGGAAGACTAGAGGGATCAGCGGAGGGGAGATGCGACGCGTTAGCATCGGACTGGAACTGATCGCTAGTCCAGACGTGTTGATTCTGGACGAACCCACCTCAGGTATGCATGGCTGGCTTATTTACTCCACACTTGCTGACTGTTCCCCAGGATTGGACTCTGTGTCCGCTGCCCGCGTTGCGAATTTATTGCACGACATCACGCACGACACGCAACACCCCACCGCCGTAATCGCGTCCATCCACCAACCTAGCTCGCGCCTATACCAGACCTTTGACCAGATACTCGTTCTCTCTCATGGGCACACGTTGTATTCTGGCCCCGGCTGCTTCGCTCCTGTGGACCACTTTGCTGCTGTCGTGCCTGGGGCTGTGCCGCCGTGTCCGCAGGGGTATAACGTGGCGGATTACCTCCTTGAGGTGGCGAGTGACCCGCCGGTAGCGCTGATCCAGCACGCGCGGAGCCGGGGTCGCGCGTCTGATAGTCCTGATAAGGCTGCAGGCACCTCGCATTCGAATGCGTCATTCAACGAGGTATCTGCGTCCTTGGAGAAGGGGTTCCTTGCGGCGCCCGCTCCCAAGCGCGCGCAGCCGACTTATGCTACGACGTTCTTGACGCAGCTGCAGCGCCTCTCTGGCAGGGAGTGGAAGATCCTACGAAGGTTTGTGGGCCTGTGGAAAAAACTCTCAGCTCTGGTGGCTGACGCTTTTGGGGTGTAGAGACAAGAGTTTGTTTCTTACTCATCTTGGGATTGCTTGCGTGTTGGGAGTGTTTTGTGGTGCGGCCCTTTCGTTCTCTCTCTCTCTTCGTCCGCTGACGTAGCGTATAGGAGGGCTGTACTACCAAACGGGTATTAGTATAGCCGGTTTTCAGTCGCGTATTGGGTGCCTCTTTTTCTTGGTGGGCTTTTCGTGTGTATATGCGGCATCTTTCACTTACGAGCGTTGTAGGGTGCGCTTATTGCCTTTTCGTCTCTAAGCGCATTGTACAACATGGTGGAGATTCGGCCCTTGTTCTTGCGAGAGAGGTCAAGTTCGTATTATAGGTTAGCGTCTATGTCTTCGTGCGGATTGAGTCCTTTTTTGACATTGCGATAGTCCTACGACGTGGCTACTATCTCGTTTTCTTTTCGATGTCGTGCCCCTGCGTGTGATACCGACGATTGTGGTGTCTACGATGTAAGCCGCCTCCGACTCGTATTTCCCGTCCCTACTAATTCCATCCCCCCCCCCCCCCTCAGCACATACTGGATGGCTGGACTTGCCGGTGACGCAGCGCACTACTTCAAGTTCCTGCTCGTCCTGTTCCTCTACACGCTTGCAATAACCCTTTTCGTACGTCCTTCTTCTCCGTCCTACTCCTCACCTGAGGTTCGGTATAGAACTTCCTCCTTGGCGCCTTATTCCGCAATGGGGGTATTGCGATCCTCCTTTCTGCTCTGAGCGCTCTGTATCAGATGACGTTCGCGGGGTTCTTCGTCCATCTGGGGGCTATCCCCCCGGTCCTGCGGTGGCTTCAATGGCTGTGTCCCCTGAAGTACTGCTTGGAGGCGTTATCTGTCAATGAGGTCGGCTCGGGACTCATGATAGAGGATTCGCTTGAAGGTGTCCCTGTGAACGTATCTGCGACTCTCATCATGAACTTGGTAAGTGATCAATATGTCTACTGGTTCTTCCGAGAAATCTCACTGTGACAGTGTAGCTATTTGGGTTTGGGTCGAACAATTATTATAGGGATGTACTAGTCCTCTTCGCTTTCATCGCCGGGTTTAGTATAGGAGTTATTAGCGTCGTTTGGTTTAAAGTAAGGGAACGCCGGTAGCATAGGGACATTTAATGGTTCGTAATTATGATCTACAGTATGGTGCATGTGAAGGAACAGATGCTTAATGTTCATGCACGGTCTTGAGGACGAAGGATCGCCCCTCAGCATATCACCAAGTGGAAGCAAATTCGGGGGTTGCAAGATGCGTCAATATGTTTACGTTTTAACCGATGATGTCTTACTCAAGGTCGATTCGGGCGGTTGGGGGCGGTATCCACTTACAGCCTACGCCACAATAAATCGACGATTGCCGCAAGACATAGAAAGGTAATAGGAGATGTAGCTATACGAAAGTGAGGGGCTAATTCCAAGGAAAAAGGAGAGTTAGCCAAAAAGTTCGAACAATGGCAACTATATACCACCGGATCTCTACTGCGTTTCCAAGCGGGGATACCGGTTTTCCCAACTCGGGGGTGAGGTACGGAGAGGGGATGACAAGTTCCGGTGTTCTATTGTCGGTCCGTTTTGGTTACACTCCCGATAATATCACGAGGCAGGCAGGTAGGCCTTTTCCAGTCCTCAGGCGAAGCATCCAGGTTCACGGCAGCTAGCTAGGGTTATGAAGTGCAAATACCGCCGTGTGCCACAAAGGCTATTTGATGTGAAATTGAGTATATGAGCTTGTGGTTGACTGATAGCTGCTCATTTACTCCAGGAACAGGGAGGCACTGTGTGATGCATCCTGAGGATGGGGCCGAGGATTCAGGGCCTGATTGGTTAGGCAGCTACCAGGTCAAGACCGGGACTAGCTCGTTCAATGCTCCCGCTCATTTTCTTTGCGTCCACAAATTAGGCGAACAATGGAAGGGATTGAACGCTATTAGGCGTTAATGCTGAAGGGACATTTTTACTGACATATTGGATTTCATTTCGATTTTTTCCCTCGGTATGTACCAGTCTTATTTCCACTTGAAGTTTCTCGATGGATCGCCAAATAAGCGCCCCCCGAGTCGGGGCCTTTGCTCGGGCTCGGTGAGCAGCACACTTTTCGCACAGTTGTCTTTTTTTCTTTTGAAATTTCGAGAATTTGACACCTGTTTGGGCTGACGGTTTTCCCAGAAAAACGTATTTAATTCCGCCGCTTACCGCAAACTGGTCCGCCGGCAAGTTTCTCGTGAGGTCATAATTCTCCAAGGCACTCGGCATTCGACGTTGTGGCTATCAAGGGCGAGTCGATGGATTAAGCTCACTTGACTGTTTACTCTTCTGTGGCTATGGTATGGGTATCAGCGCACGTTTAATTAAGTAATTGGCTTCCCTGAGCCAGGGTGACGTTCTACAGTGATATCACGAGGATATCCATCCTTTTCTGGAACCACGTTTCAGTACTGCGGACGTAAGTCTCGGCAGGTGGACAAGTATTGCGAATTCCTTCCCTTTCAGCCTCTTTCTAACCCTCTTCTAACTTTGGAAAGGGTACTATTTATTTCGATCTCTCCACATCTCTATTGAACTCGCGTGCCTTTCTATACAATCCCTGTGGGGCAAAATTGCTTTGTCCCCCGATCGTGTCTGCTTTCTTCAGACCAAAACCATGGGAGCCAACACTCGTATTGATTTCCAGATGTTACTGGCAGTGTTAAAACTCCAATAATCAAAAAGTATGGTTCCTTGGTTCGAGCGTCTTGTGGGCACGAAGAGTGGAGCAGATGCCGCCGGATAGGAGCCTCGTGCGCACCCGAAAGGCACAGGTCTTTCCGCCGGTAGTGGCAATTCCCGCCGGCGGAGACTCAACTCTTCTGCCGCAACCGCGACAACGTCTGACAACGTGGCCAATGTCTCAGATGACTCCTCCATCTATCAGAGCGGCAAGCAATTGACCTGTGAGTGTACGGCCTTTTTCTTGGATGCAAGGGCCTATGCACCAACTGATTCGCAAGCTGCAGAACAATAGAAATCCCTGAAATGCACGCAAGATAGCATGGCTCTGGTCGATCATGATCGACCTCATATCTGAGATATGTTTTCTTCAGAAAGAATCATGTCAAATCAAGAAGTCGATCTAGATCGCCGAGAGCGACAGAGCATTTAATTGTCGGCGAAAGATCATACGCCCCCCCATTTCCCTTCCCTCCCTTTCCTCATGCATACCCCTGGAGCTCCCTCTGGCTGGTCGCCCAAGAACCCGAACGGCGACCATGTCGGCAACAACCACGTCAAGGGTCGCGTCATCAAGTTCCACACCGACAGCAATGCAGCCACTCAGGCCCCTCAGTCTACCGTCTCGTCTTTCCATATCAGCACCGGAAAAGGCCGCACAGAGCATGTTGCTCGCCCACGGAATGCGTTCATCCTATTTCGCTGCGACTTTGTGCAAGAGCACACGAAGGACGGAGGCAGACCCCGCCGCTCCGCCGGTGGCGCCCCAGGCAAAACTGTGTCGAAACGCGCGGGCGAAGCGTGGCATCTGCTGAGCAAGGAGCAGAGGGACCACTACCACGATTTGGCCGAGCAGGAGAAGCTCGAGCACGCTCGTCGGCACCCCAACTATCGCTTCCAGCCATTAAGGCGCTCGTCAGCAGAGAGGTCAAGACGCTCTGTCGCTCGTCTCCTGTCGGGACCGAGGATCTCCATGCGCCGGACTGCCAAGTCCCGACACTCTGCATCGAACACCCGCTCCTTGGTCGTACAGACTCGTTCGCCTTCTCCATCGACTTCGCCCCCGGTTTCTCCGGTTTCGCAGCCGACTCCCGCACCTCATAGTCTGGAAGAGTGCTCCGAGGCGGGGGATGAGTCTGATGCTTTGACTAGAGGCTTGCATCGGAGGTCTTTCTCCGTCCCGGCCCTTTCATCTCACTATCTTCCTTCCGGTGACGACCTCATGTCCGAGTCGGTCCCCAGGAACGAAGTCAGACGCACACGGTCGATGGGTGAGGGTGGAATCCCTCTTCCAAGTTACCCAACGCAATTTATCTCCGGGCCTAGCGAAGCTCAATATTCGGTAAGTCTGCTTCTCGTGAATCTTTGAGTAGCTAGCTCATAAGCATATAGATCCCTTCTCCACAAGAGTTCTACGCTCCGAGCCCGTTCACCGACGGAAGCCCCTTCAATTACCCCGACCGCTCGAACTCGTACGATAATATACCCAATTACCACACATCCCCTCTGAGCGCGGTCGCCTCATCCCTGGCCGGATGGAATGGCGAGCCTCTGACATCGAGGGTGCCGACGCCTGCTTCCTCACCCGACTCTACCTGGTCCTCGTTGCCCGGGTACAGCACCCAGTCTACTCCCGATGAATATTATCCCTTCGGGTACCCCAGACACCCAGACGCCGTCGTGCCCTCCGATGATTACCTTTCTTGGGGCGTGCAACCCGACTACGCGTCGGAGTCCCGTGGCGTTGCGCCCGGCGCGTATCTGAACCATGGGGTGGCGGGGGCATTGCACCAGTATGGTATCGGGCTCGCCGAGCGGATCGTGGGACGAGCACCGGATGGGGGGTTGATGCCATTCGAGGCACATTCGATGGATGGTTACAATCCAGATACCTACAAGGCTTTTTGATTTCGCATCTTTAACTTGTCTCATTCATCCCACGGCGACCTTGATTTGACCCTAATAATTGTAGCATATTATTCTCTCTTCTCACTATACTTATTCTCATCCTCTATGTAGCTTATTACAGTTATCCATACGTATATTAATGCGCCCTGTATGTATTCCGACCGTAAAGTACCCTACCACCTTTCTTTCATTGCCGCCGCTCGACCCTCTGTAATGATAATGGTTCTATCGAACATCGTCGACCTAGGAATGAGGCGGGTTGTGGCGTGAAGGGCGTTGAAACCAGAGCATCCACCGAGTCGGGGTGTATTACTACCCCAGGCTTATTTCCATCCATCGGCAGCCGTTTCCTCCTTAGGGATGGCCCTATACAGCTACCAGGGGGAACTCTAAGAGGTGAAGTGGGTGACAAGCCCATACCAAAGCTCTCCCGGTTAGCTTTTTCCACCTCTAGGTAAGCTAGTTGACGCGCTTCCAGAGTCTTAACGGCTTTCCTCTCCGCTCTATAGGACTTCGCCTTGACCTGGTCGTAGAACACCACGTAATGGCTCCATTCTTCTATAATCTTCTCTCTTTCCTCCGTGTCGTCGGAACGAGAGACCCTGGACGGTACGGTACGGGTACGGCTTTCCCAGCGACTCATAACGCAGTAACGAATCCCAATCATGCGATGCCACCGCTTTCGAGCCTCCTCTCTCGATATGCAGCCAATATTCACGAGTCGGTAGAGCATCTTCCATCAAGGGGAGCAACGCGGGGAGTTT
>JAUDZF010000167.1:0-43572 GCA_030407055.1 Armillaria mellea
CGTAGTTCACAGAGGCGATATCTCCCCAAACACACCGGGATGCGAGTGGTATCTGACGCCCAAGAACGACAAGGAACCGGTCGAGGCTCTCCCCACCGGAAAGAGTCGGTGCGTTATAGATACATCATCCTACAGTCGAGATGAGAACAATATAACAACGCAGAGAGGAAAGCTCCAGCCAGTGAGTGCATACCATTTTCGTGGATATGCTTTCTAGCGGAATTTGGAGCTCCTAGGACAGAAATCGCTTCAAGACTATGCTCGTTTCGAAATCGAGGTCAGAACTCAGCACCACCAAGTCCTCATGTCTGTGGTCTCGTGGGAAAAAACTCTGGCCAAGAAGGATGTCTTCCCGAAACCTGCGGAAGAACGAGTCTGGGGTCAGAATGCGCCCGTTCATCTAATCCTGCGGTAGCACGGGGGTAGGGTCTATCTCGTTGGTCAATGCGCTTCAGAGACGCAAGAGCCAGGGAGTCCGGGATTCGCATGTGAAAGTCGTGTCCTGAGTCTCCGGCCTCGGGTACTTGTACAACCGGTGTACTTGTCGATGACGATAGCCGGCGGATCTCTTCACGTACCATCGCAGGCCTGCAAGGACGTCTCGGAGTGACGATCGTTTCAAACTTGGGTACCGCCTCCCTTCTCGCAGGAATCACACGTCTACGCTTCCCTGCCATACAATACAACTCTCAACGTCGTCTTTCCATCGCAGGGACATACGCGCCCTTGTTCCCCAGGAGAAAGCAGGGGCTACACCCAAGGACACCCTCATCAATGCGGCCCTCCTCGGAACAGAAGGACATGCCATGCAGCCAAGGAACGCGCCCTGCACGCAAACACGGCCCACCGTTGCGGATTGCAAGGTGATGGTGGATTTCAAAGTGGTGGAAGGATATCCAGTTCAGTAATCCCGTCGCCCAAGGTAAAGCCACCGTATCCCCAATATTGGTCAACGAACATGTTGCCTTGTACTAATTGTAATGAACCCGAGACTCAGTCGTTTCATTTTTGTGCCATCGCTTTCTCTCATCAGTGTTCGCATTTCGGTCTTCCGCGCACAATCCATCCATCCATCCATCTGAAGTCCACCCTCGGTCAATGTCATTTCGACCCCCTCCAAATCCTGCGGCTGGACAGCGGTAATCAATTTCCTGAAAGTCCATGAGTCCCCTTTCGCTCTGAGGCGTACTGAACAAGATTTACAAAACATGGAGGATCGGGACGTGTAACCGTCCAGCTCTGATCAAGGAACTTGCCAATCAGACGCCCGCGATAGATTATGCGCGTAGAAAGCTCTAGTACCTTGACTTGTAGGAGATCATGCTCGCCACTCACTCAACTTTGCAATCGAATACATGTCTTAAAACCGTCCCGCATACAGGACCCTATGTCGTTTCACGAGGCGCGCCAGGAACGACGAATGCTAACCCGTCAGTGGTCTCTGACGAAGAAAGTCGAGCCGCTCATCAGAACGCCCAGCAAAACGCATGGATACGGACAAAGAGGCGCCAAAATCCAGCGCAGAGGGATGTGCGTTTTTCGACGCGTTCATCACCCCCGGGCCTATGAGAATTTGATTCTCCGAGTCCAAATCACTGCGTATGAATTCGAACAGCAGGAACGTATCGCCGAATTGGTGGTAACCCATCTTACGAGGGTCTGTTGGAAGGAGTGCCAGCGAAGAGCTTCCCTGATGAAGCACCGTCTTGGTGTCACCCCAGGGTGGAATTATCCACGAAACGAAGGTCCGGGCTGATGGGTACCGAGGCCTGGTGTATGACTAGTTGAGAGACACAGGGAGGCCCGGGGAAATCAGAACAGGGGCATGAAAGGGCATGCTCCTAAGCAACAACAAGTGGATCTTCAGAACCAAGGAAGATACGTAACCAGCAAGACAACCAAAAAGGGGCGGTGTTGAAGACCTCACTATTGGCGCCAACACGTGATCGCAGAAACACCCGAAATGGAGTTACAGCCCCTCCTCCCCGTTAGATGTCCCCCGAGGTCGAATGTGTCCTTCCCTGCGATTTCTGGCCCCCGTCTGTAACGGAAGCACCTGGCTATGGATGATTGCATTTGTCAGCTTCCAGATAACGAGATCTGAAACGCTTCCTGCAGGCGTGGATATGTATGAAATGCTGTCGGATTTGAGAGCGGAGGGGTGAGGACTCGGACCGTGCGTGGTGCGTTCCTCGTAAATCTACGCGTATACAGGGTCCTTACTATAGGGGTATCTCTGATAGCCTTTTCAGTCGTTCTTCTACCCCAGGACTCTCCAAAATCAGTCAAGTCTGACAGCAACACATCCGTCGTTGCCGGCAATCTCAAACATCTATCTACCACGAGCAAGCTTCCAGGCGACCATGCGTGGGTCCTGGAGGAGACCGCAATAACGAAATCCGAAACGCCCCCTGCAGGTAGCAGACGCGTGGATATGGACGAGGTGCTGTCGAATTTGAGAGCGGAGGGGTGTGCCACTGTTGCGTGGTTTTTAGATGGCGAGGACTCGGACGATGGGTTCATCATAAATTTGCCCCTTTTTCAATTTATTCTCAGCATGATCCGAAGACCGGTCATCCTCTGATACCCTTTTCAGTATTTCTCCGACTTCACTCTCCAGCCCCGTCAAAATCAGTCAAGGAATTTTTAAATCTGAGCGTGAATGCCGTTGCCATCTCAAACATCTATTAATACTGAGATAGAACTTACCCTCGCGCTCCCTCACCGCATATCCAGACGTCCTGTCGTCCCCTGGTGTCGTATGAGTCGACAAGTCGTCCTACCTCGCAGGACTATCCAAACGCGCGGATCGTGACCCCAGACTCGCCCTTGTCCACCGTCCCGCAGGGTTCAGGAAGACTTCCTTCCTTCCTCGCCATGGCAGGATTCCTCCACGACGTCAAATACCGCAACTCCCCCGAACCTCTCTCTCTACGTGGATCGGGGACTCGGCCGGCGCAAACAGAGACTTGCACGAGGACTTGGTGCTGAGTTTTGATTCTCTCATCTCCACTGTCAGGATCTCGTAACGCGCAGTGAGGAATGCCGCGCGTATGTCTGCATCGACAACTACAACGCACCGACTCTTGCCCGGCGGGGTGGGGAGACGGCCGAGATCAAGAAGAGCCTCGACCGGTTCCTTGTCGGTCCTCTTTCAGGTTACCTCACCGACTGTCATTCTGGCCTGATCACGGGCGTCGGTGATCGCCCGGATCCCCACATGAGCAGATATCACTTGCATCCCAGTGTCTGGGTAGATATCGCTAGTGATCTGACTGACGACGAGATGCTGGAAGGTGGCTTTGGCTTTGGCTTCACGCCTGAGGAGGTGCACGAGCTGGCTCGTGAATTTAAAGTCCAAGGTGTAGAGTCTGGGTTGGAAGCACGATCTTTCGGTTCAGGCTTGGAAAAGTCGTATTCTATGAGAGAGGTGCTGGATGAAATAGGAAGACAGTGCCGGGAGCGGGAAACTGGAGATGCGAAGGCGGTATTACTATAAAGGATTCTCTGTCATGGTATCATGGAGGTACGTAGTACAGGCCAGGACTACCTTGTTTTTGGAGAAGGAATAGTTTCCTTCGTTGGTGGCAATCAATACCACGCGAACAGCAAATGAGTTTTAGGCCTGATTGCTGAGGGATGTCATCCCAAGTGCCGTAGGGTACCGATAATAAGTAAGAACGTTAGTATCTCAAGCCCATTTGCGGCCTGATGATCTTCATTTAAAGCTATACACTACCAAACATGTTTTCACTGAAGTGTACCGAAGACTTCCTTCCGGCTCTTGGAATTTGGATCCAAAAATGGTCTTTCTCCCAAACTCACCACGCGGTTACCTTGACGTAGGCTTGACCCGTAGTCATTACTAGCAAAAGTTGAACGTAAAAGCGGACCAGAGAGCGGGGGGGGGGCAGCTTACGTGGCTGTGTGGAAAGTGGACCGGTTGTCCCAGATCGCGACGTCGTTCTTCGACCATCGGAAGCGAACCTAAGAGACAATACATCATCTGTGCGGAAGGGGCAGCGCGCGAGCCTTACCTGAAGATCATGGTTCTCCGAAATATGCCTCGACAAATACGCCAAGATATCATCAGACTCGTCCAGGGTCAGTTCGACAATGCGTTTCGTGAACCTACAAGCCGGTCAGTTCGTTCACACACCACCAAGTTATGGTTGTCGGAAACCCCACGTTTGATTCACGAATAAAGTCTTGAATCCTGTCACTGGATTGGTTCGAATGACCGGGCTGTCAGAATAATACGTATTAGCGCACGTATTCACCTGGGAGGGTAACTGAAGAACCCTCACTGAATAGCAGTAAGGTTGGAACCAGTGTTATCTGGGGCACCACGAGGGTCCTGAATGGGGAGATTCTGTTCTCGGGCATACTAAAGTAGTGGCGGTACTTTTAGAAAGGAACGAAAGCAAGAAACGGAGTGATCTGACATCATTGAAAAATTCACCGCTATGCAATGCGTGTAGACCTTCAAGGAACTTCTTGTATGCAGACGACAGCCTGTCATAGGCCTCGTAACCGCTTTTCGACGGTCAATAACGCAAGCTGAAGGAAACATCAAAGTAATCACCTCGCCCACTATTATACGAAGTCAATAGAGTTCCTGCATACCTGGAAACCGACAAATACGTACTAGGGTATCTCCTCCGACTATTGAACCATCGCTTCATATTAGTTTGTATCAAGGATACAGAATGCGCGCTTACCATGCGGTAGCGTGTGCATCTTCAACAGCTAAGATAAAGAATGGCGTCAAATTTATGAAAAGTAGTACTAACCGGGGGACGAAAAGGTGCTCACAGCGTAATCTGAAGGGACCCTCTCAAAAGTGATATCCGCATGCCACCCCTTGCTCGCCCTCGCACTTTCGTCTGATCCCGCACGGGCAATCCCCCTGGACCCTTATATCAATTCCCACCCCACACCCAATAACTAACTAACCCCCACTTACCCCTTGCTCGAAATCACACTGACGTCCTTCCCCAGCTCAGGGACGTCCTCCGAGATCGGATGGACGTGCAAATCCGATGTCGCTGGGTTCCCAGACAGCGCTCCCATGCGCCGCGCGAGCTCCTTCTGCTCGTCTATCGTGATAGTCTGGTCCGTGAAGAACACGACGCCCCGGTGGCTGACGAGCGTGGCGAGGTCTCGGATGAGCCCGTCGCTAGACAGGAACGAGGCGAGCTGGGTGGCTTGGGAGGGAAAACGCGTCCCGATGTGGGTGGTTTCGTCGTAGTGGGGGAATGCGTCTAGGGAGCCGAAGATATCAGGACTGGCGGGTGCTTGGACCATGATGGCGATAATATCGTCTCGAGACTAGATCTCTTTGTTTTAATATGCAAAGGTGTGCGATAAAGACCCTAAATGTCGCTATCAGCACGTCATATTTGGGATCATCAGACTCGAGATACGTACACAAGTTGGCCACCAGAGGATTTTTAAGGGAGCGGCACAAGATAGATCCAGGAGTACGATAACCCGCCGCCTCTGGGTAAGTAGTATCATGTATCTGCTCTGACTGATCCGGCAGGCTTATCTGGTACTTAACACACTATGAAATTGCAGATGTCCTGATTATCAGATAATAATTGAAGTTGACCTGACAACTTCACATCCGTGACCGCAACAAAATGGAATAAATACCTGATTCAGAGCCGGGTAAGTACTTCAAATTATTCCGCACGGGAAGGCGATAAGACTCGAATAGCTTCTCAAATTCCGTTCCGAAGGCAAGGACTACCAGGGTCTGGGGGCATAAAAAAGGTGTGGAGGGAAAACCCTTCTGAGATACGACATAGAAGAAATTTAGAAGACCCTGAACGGATGGAGTACTGAATTCTATTATTTCCCGGCGGGAGATCTGGAAAAATAATTGGCCAAAATGAACAAGAGTTTGCAGAGGCCAGGGCGGGCAATGCTCACTAAAAAAGCGGTGGTGAAAGGGGATTGAAGCGGGAGACCTACCGGGCCGCGAGTCGGGACGCGAACGTAACTCGCGCAGCTTGAGGGCCGGCTCGGTCGATAATTGGAATTTTGCTTGCAGTGTCAATGTACAGGGTATGAATCCTCGAGACAGATAATTACCAGGCTTTTGGTATAACATATCCACGAGAACCAATTCTAACCCAGCCTATCAAAAATGTTAGAACGCGATGCTTATTGTTTCTGGATTACAGGCGACATCTATCGGTTATACATGTGGACCAAAACACTTTACAAGGGAATTCCAATAACAGCGCGCTGAAGGACCGCATCAAGAACCAATCCTCCGAGGACGATGTTTCCTATCATCGGTGTATGAAGGAAAAATTTCATACATTGCCTGGGATCGTCAATATCAGTTGATAGTAGGCCCTTGAGAAGAATAACGCCAGAGGCCACTACGGCGAGGTAGAATGGCAGACCCTGTCCGTTGAGATAGCCACCGTACGACATGAGTGACGCAAATCCGATGGCGGTGGTGGCGCAAAGAGGGATAGTATATTCCCCGCAGAACATGGCGAGCGATTTCATGCCGATTTTGGCATCATCGAGCTTATCCTAAGGTACATTGATTGATTAGACAAGCACTGTCTGCGAAGGGATGTTATAGCTACCTGGTGCTGATATACAGTCTCATACGTGATTGTCCAAAGGATGGCGCCGAGGTAGGCAGCTGTAAGAGTCACCCACGGAATATGACCATTCGGCGCAAGATCGGCCCAGCCCATGAATACTCCGATGTTGAACATCAATCCCTTGGAAAGAATGAGACTGCGGGACCGTGGATGATAGCGAAATGGTACACACAAGTGGAATGGGGGCAAAGGACATCCATCGCTTGCAAGTGGGATACAAAACGTACAACGGCCAGACAGTCATGGAAATATGCAGACTGCAATGGACGATTCAACGAAGAGCACCAGCGAAGAAAGTTATAACTTACGCGTCACGACTCAAGAAAGTATTGGCCAAATAAACACCAACGACGACCTGAAGGACGAAGAACAACCAAGCACGTTCTATACTGATCGCGCCTCGGGGTATAGCTCGATTCTTGGTCCGTTTGACTTGAGCGTCGATGTCACAGTCAAGGATATCATCAATAGTCATGATCTAAAACAACCCGTCAGATTCATTGCCAAAACACAAGCCAAGTTACCAACCAGCGATTTGATACCGATGCAGAGGAAGAAGTAAAGGGCAGCACGGTGTAGAACAGCGACTCCACTAAGTTCAGGATAGGCGTGATATACCATAGCAAGCGACCATGCTGCACAGGTCAATCACAGCCAATGATAAAATGAAATTCGTTGCTCTTACCTACGGGTAGGAAAACCGTGGCACAACCCATACCATTCTGAAGTCGACAGAGCTCCCAACAAGCCTGAATCTCAGTGCTTGTCGGAGGGGCTAGGAAAGTGAGAAGGCTAGATAAGATAGAAGATCCTCTTGGGTCAATGGCTACCCTAGATTTCTCATGAGAGAACGGGAGGGCAGTCATTCTAGCGGGGAAAGCCATCTGCGGGTGGATACTGCTTCATCTTTTCACGAAGGCCTCCGTTAAATAAGAGATGAACGGCGACATACGAAAATAGTAGACCCGTATGGTTCTTCCTAGTGCTCGCACTTGGTCTGTATGCACAGCGCTCAAACTACAGATCCTACTGTTTGCATCAATCACATCCCAATTCAAAGGACCATATTTCAGGTGAATACCACCCGAGAGCCAATGAAAGTGTTGGCTTCGATGTGATCGACGAAAGAATGATCGTCTGGGCCTCAGAAAAAGGCTGATGAAGTACGGACATGAATCACAGCGCGCAGCCATCGTAATGACTTGTCTCCGACGTTCGGTCATTCACGGCAGATATCCGAACAGCCCGCTTGTCCGAGTCGCACTTGAGCGGTGATGACCATACGTGGATTGAAATAGCCCCTAACAGTGGACAATTCAAGTTAATGCCGTCACCATTCAGTATGTGCCCAGTATTGTACGAATTCGAAATTTCTCAGTTGCGAATGGGAGGGCGTGGTCGCCGTTAAGCGTGGCGCAGAAACGATGCGTCTTGGAGGGGCAGGCATGGCGCACAGCTTGTTGAATGACTCTAAATTGACGGCGAGTCAGAACTAGAAGAACCATCGGCGACGGGGAAAAGATACTCACGAACTAGACCAGCAGACCTCCGGCTACTCTTGGCAGACATGCAATCCAATCAATAACCTTGCCTGCCATTGGCAAATAGTTGCGGTACACAGCGTCGAGAACTGGAGATATCAATACGTCACCCCAAAAGAGGTCGAAAGCCGACACGGACGACTCTATGCACCGAAAACTTCCGTTGGACTATGAAGCGTTGGATTCGAGCTGGTCTTCGCACTAGTCTGAAAGGGTCTGAAGACTTGCGCATACGTTAGGCGGCAGCCATAAACATAGCTAACAGGACTTGAAAGTGAGTTCGAGGACAAACCCAGATCATCATATTGACGCAGATACAACTGGCGTGCTAATGGGCTGTCACATCGCGTCGACTGTTTTACACCAAATGACATCTGTATGAGATACGATGGGGTCTGGGCGAAACTATACGATGGTAAGAACCAATATGCTGATGGGAACGTGCCCTAGCGGTCTACTGTTGCCAAGATAGCAAAATCATGTTCATCTGTAAAGTCGTGAGTACTGAGGGACGGAGTCGCGTACAACTTGAACAGACGACTCGCCGTGTTCTCCGTCACAGAAAATACTCTGGAGGAGGTCTTTTGGTAGGTATAGATCTTACATCCTGTAGCCATTCTCAGTGGACGAGCTCCCCGTAGAAGGATAAGATACCTACCATTGGCGCGTGGTTGAACACTTTATACTCCTGCCCAAGGTGTTCATCTAGTTCCAATATCGACGCGACGTTCCCACACCGATAACAATAATTCGGAGCACTCCAAACCGTAACGATCATTCTGTCGAACATCAGTTTGTATCCTTCCATCGCGAGCTGATGTGCACGGGCGATAAGGTCTAACGCGTTGTGATGCGCAAAGTTTTTCGTGATATCGGCGCCAAAGAGAAAGCCTGCACCCCGAGGGGAAAGGCCCCATCCTGTTATTGTATCTGTACTCGAGTGTTAGCGAGATAATTATCAGCAAGAGTAAAGAGACTCATACCATCCGGATCTGACCAGAGGAGGTCACACATCGGACCTTCGTGTGGCACTTCTTGTTTCCGTTCTATAGCCCGGATTTGATCTATACTGGCGAGGCTGGGACTGAGCCCACCGTGCACACAAAAGACACGACCGTCGACGATTGCCCCAAGAGCGAGATAGTCGAATACCTCACAGCACCAGCGCCATACATTAGAACTGCCGTATTTCCTCTGGCACTCGTCATAAAACCCGTATACCTGGCCATCGTTGAAGCAAAGAAAAATACGTTAGATGGCAACGGGCGTACCTGGGTTATTTGTCGACTCTCGTGGTTCCCTCGGATGAGTGTTATACGGTCCGGATAGCGCACTTTCAGAGCTAGGAGAAGGAGGAATGTTTCTGCGCTGTAGAAGCCACGGTCGACAAAGTCGCCTAGTAAGAAGTCAAGAAGACGAAACACGCATATATGCAGGTGTACGCACCCATGAACAGATAGTTTGTGTCTGGACACCATCCTCCCACCGTGAACAGTTCCATTAGGTCGAAGAATTGGCCGTGAATATCCCCGCATATCTATATCCACGTCAACAAGAAGACGGCAATGAATGATAACTGTGGTACTGACTGTGACTGGGGAGTCGACAACCTGAACATTGCCCTCCTCGATGAGGATTTCCCGGGCCTTGATACACAGCGTCTTCACTTGGGCTTCTGATATCGGTTCGCAGCGGCTAAGCTGAGCTATTTGACTGCCAACGCTGAGCTGTCAATACTTTACAGAAACGCAGCGCGCACCTGTCGAGATCACTGGGCATAGTGAGAAGAGAGGCGGGGACAAGGCCTTACCAAATGAGTGTCATTAAAAGAGCAGAGCCACAAGAATGATAGGGGTCGCATCAACCTGCACTTTTTTAGATGTCGAACTTGAAGCTCTCCCAACGTCAACACGATGCGGGCCGCATTACCTGCTCAGCCGACAAACTGTTACTTATTGCCATCTGATTATTACAGGAAATCCTCAGTCAAGCAATTATATTTTCATCAGCTCAGATATTTCGACACATGCACAAATATCTTCCAATCAACATGCGCCGGTCCACGCAAGGCCCGCGGCTCCTTCACTCGGACTCAGGCAAGCAGGGCTAGTTGTTAGCCCAACTTCCTGGTGGAGATTACTTCCGTCTTTACTCTTTCTTTCTAGTATTGAACTTAGTATTTGAGGTGTAGCACCACTTGGATAAACGTGATCGTGTTCCATATCGTTACAAAATACATACTTGGTCTATTGGAAGAAAGCCACACGAGTCCTCTCATCTTGCATCAACAACGCAGTTGCAGGTGCAGATAGTCATAGAACGTGCCACAAAGAGAGCTTTTACAAGAACAGGTGCATGAGAGAGGTTCCAATACTCCAGAGAGCGCTGCAGATCACAAGTCGGCATTGGTAGGAAGCGGCAAACACCCAGCTTAGACACTGTCACCATAGAGAGGAGGGATCGAATTCCGATGCGGATAGCTGATTGAAGAACGATTGACAAAGGCTGGAGCAAGTCATTTCGGGAGGAGCGGCGACGTCTCGGAAAGAAGCGGCCTGGCACGATGTGAGTAATGTTCAACTAGATGCTGAATCCAAACATACGTATTTACATCTAATAATCCAGAGTCCGCAGTTTGATAGCCTAAATCATCGGAAGTTGCTGACGTTGTATCGTCATGGTCAGAAATGGGCATACGCCGGGGCGATTCAGGGAGTCGTTTGATCTGATCTCGGTTTCCAGGAGAGGGAAAGGTTATCGGATAGAAAGGTAGGCCTTCTTCTGTCGCAACAACAGCAATCTTTTCATTCAGTGCACACAAATCGTCAAATCCCGAATTATACTGAAAATGTAGCAGAAAATTAGTAAACAAGGGAAGATCCAGTGAGTATCACATACGATAATACAAAAGTTGTTGATAAGACATTTCATGTCATTGATAGCTCGTGAAGACGTCGGCTCAGGTCCAAGGATCGAGACTGGATGTCTTAACTGATAAGCAAGCTTCAATCTTGCTGCAACAAAGAGATATAGCTGCTGATGAAGTGTCGCGAAAGCTATCTTCAGCCGGGCAAGAAATGCTGATATTCCGTACACTGAAACGCATGTGTCAAGGATCAGTAACCCAAGTGACTGAATGCATACAAAGAGGGGGAGGCACTACTGATGCAATGGATGCCGGTAAGAAGCTTTCGAATTGGCTAGGGAGGATGTATTGGGCCGCGCCGAGAGCACCACCAACTCCCAAACAAAGATAAGACACCATCCGACCAGTACGTCCTGCGGCCAAAGTTAGCAAGTCGTGGTTGTTGAAGAGCTACGACAAGAATAAATTCTTAGGTAATGGCACAGACTCTAAGAAGACACACTTTTACGATCTTTCGGACATGCAGATGCAGATGCGATATATCTGATATAAGTCGTATGACTTCTCCATGTATCTCGTTGCAAGGTGAGGGTCAAGAATGTTAATGAACCGTTGGGTATCCGAGAAACAGGGGATGGCACTGAGATCTTCAGCAACGTCCGAGATTATTCGGTGGTACTTGGTCCCAATCTCTACGACATAGCTAATGGTGGACACAAGCTTTCCAATAGTTTCAGTCTTGGCGAAGCTGAAAGAAATGTAATAGGACGCCAAGAACAGAAGCAACAACGTACCTCTGAAAGAAGAAGCGATAAAGATTATAATATACTTCAAATAAGTCGCTATAGCCAGCGAGAAGAGAGGGATGGTACAGAGGTTTGGTTTCGGCAAAGAGCGCATGGGAGAAGGTTTGGAGAGCAGATTCCTCGACTGTATCAATAGGCCCATCGTCAGTAGATTTGAGGAAGCGGAATCTGCTGAGGCTTGGACAGGCTGAGATACTTTCTTCGATGGACATTACTGACACTGAATATCGAAGTTTGTGGGAGGGGAGTCGAAACCAGCATGGACTATCTATCTATATAATAAGAGAGGTCGATGATGACATAATAAGCTGACTTTGAATTTTCCGGCCATTGCCATCCTCCGGCCCATTCCGGCTGAGTTTGAACTGCGGGGCACTGCCACCTGCCTTTTTCGTCACGACTGCCTTCTTTCAGCACCTTCGGTGCTCCATTTGAGACTTCATGCACCGTGTCTGTCCCAGCAAAGAATTAATTCCATCTTTGGTGATATTTGCCCATCTTATCATGCCTTTTTAGTCAATTTCCGTGTTCCCAATTCAACAGATGCCCAGCTCTATGACTTTGGCCTTCATCTTATCAATAAACTCCTTCAATCTCATGGTTGACACCTTTCAGAATGGACTCAGATGCCAGTCTCTATGATGGACTGGGCTGCTTATGAGGACAATCCTCTTTTGGCAGCCCAGTTGGCCTACAATATTCCATCCCTGCAGCAATTGGTTGATAGGAATCTTCAAACATTTAATGCAGAGCAAAGGATGGCTTTTGATATTGTCATCAATTCTACAGCTCAGCAACATGGGAAATCAGTCTTCCTTCATAGTGTGGGAGGTGGTGGAAAGACCTTTGCATGCAATACAATTGCTGCTGCTGTTCATGTGCAAGGACAGATTGCATTGGCCTGTGCTTCCTCTGGAATATCTGCAATTCTCTTAGCCAGAGGTTGTACAAGCCATAGCACCTTCAAAATTCCAATCCTCTCACATGATGATACAATGTGCAATATTTGTAGAGGAACTCACCTGGCTGAACTTCTTTGTTGAACTTCTCTTATCATTTGGGATGAGGTCCCTATGCAAAATCAATATGATATTGAGACAGTTGATTTCACTCTTCATGATGTCTGCAATAATGATGCTCCTTTTGGTGGAATCACTGTCTTATTTGGTGGTATGTGTGTTTCTATTCCAAGTCTCTAAGATCATTTCATCTAATCATTTCTCTTAGGTGACTTTCATCAGACATTGCCTGTTGTTCCACAAGGATCCTGAGAACAGATTGTTGCAGCTTTATTTCATTGGTCACCTTTGTGGGCTCAGATTCAAGTCATCCATTTGAAAACAAACATGCACCTGGACCAGACCCCAGAAAACATCAGATTTGCACATTGGCTATTGACAGTTGGTGCAGGTGAAGGCCTTACAGAAGAGTGAACTATCACCCTTCCTCCTTCCATGCACCTTACAAACTCTACACTTTCTGGACTTATCAGATACATTTATCCAGATATTGAAGCCAGCAATTTTCAAGATCATTTCTTTTTGGATAGAATAATTCTCTCTGGACATAATGATGATGTTGATGAAGTCAATCAGCAGGTTTTGGACAAATTTCCAGGCCAGGAGACAGTCTATTGGAGCACTGACAAGATGATGGAGGATGAGTTGGGTGATTCAGCTACCCTTTATCCAGTTGAATTTCTTCAGAATTTCAATGTCTCTGGATTACCATGTGCAAAGCTGGCTCTCAAGATTGGCTGCCCTCTTATGCTCCTATGCAATTTAGATCCAGCCAATGGCCTATGCAATGGGACACAAATGATTCTTACATGTGCCTGTCCTCATGTATTGGAATGTTATCTTCTCAGTGGAAACAATGCAGGCAAGACTGTTTTCATCCCTGTATCTCAATCAATGCAGATACAGCAGATCTCCCTATTGCTTTCTCCTGTTGTCAATTTCCAGTCAGGTTGGCATTTGCCATGACAATCAACAAGTCCCAAGGCCAGTCAGTCACCTATGTTGGATTAGATTTATGTATTCCTGTTTTTTCACATGGACAACTTTATATGGCACTTAGCCACTGCACCTCTGGACAACAGATTCAAGTCCTCTTTCCATCTACAGAAAAAAACACAGATACATTGAATATTGTATATCCTGAAGCTCTATCACACTCATAATATATATTTCTTTTCATACTTACACCTCAAAATATATAAGTAATAAGCTGGGTTTGGGGCGGGCCCCAACAAGCCAAAGTCCCATGTCGCAGTCAGATTGTCAAGACCCGAGGTACAAGGGTCTGGCAATCATGATGAAGACACGGGGCATAGGCTTGTAATTATTAACATAATTCAGTTTATTGAAAATATAAATAAGTGGATCCCATCACCAAATATTCCCACAGTGAAATCTTGTGCAAGTTATATAGGAGCTTCTGTTCCACTGCTTCATGCACTCTCCCCAGGTCCATATTCTTTATTTTGAGTAATCTTATAATTATTGCTTTAACACACTTTCCATGCAGTACTTGTGACTGCTTCAGTGCCATTCTTACTCTACAATCAAAATGTCTGTGCACAGAAATGATTTCTATCCAGTGTGTACAATGTTCCAATACAAGTCAGCGCTAATGATGGGATGATCACTTTCAGAGTGACGAATATCAGACCATCATGGAGCAAGTCTCAAAGGTAACTATTCACACTTTTACAACATTTACAATGACGCTTACATAGGTCATGTAGGACCAGAATGAAATAATGACCATAGCCTCCATCTCAAAAATTCTCATAAGCTGCATGAATGCAATCAAATCTGACCACAACTTCCTGATCATGCAATCAGCCCTTGCAGCTCCTTTACGAAGCACAGCTATTTTTGCCATCCTTATCCCTATCTGGGATATCATCACAGAGCTCTACAGGGCCATTTCCACCATCTGGGAGGGGCTTTATTCTTTTTTCCGGGAGGTGCACAAGGTCTTGAATGGAGAACTTGAGTATCTCATAATGGCAGAATATCGTATACATGTTGCTCGAACAGACTGTACAAGAGCCGGTGCAATAGTGTTCCGTTTGGATGTCCCTTTGAAGGAGAGCAGTCCACGCTTGGTTGCAGAACTCAGAGGCTCCCATTTTGTGGAATCCTTACTTTGCCTTACCAGGAGGTTTTGCCTTTTATCCTCCTATCGACTCGATATCATGGAGGGTATTCCTGGTCATATCTCTATGCTCTCCAAATGTCACGAACTTTCACTTTTATCTTATCTATACACATGCGACTAACACACCAAGCTGTGCTGACGACACTAATGACTTCATAACCAACCCTATACCATACCAGAACCACACCGAGGACAGGTGTAGCAGTATTAATAGCATAACCAGAAACATATATAAGAACCTGTATTATTGGTCTTAAGCCTTAGCTTTGGACTAAAGTCTATACTTCCTAACTGAACTCCTCGCTAAGGTCTAAGAACTCTGAGGCTATGCCCAGGCTACTCCATTGTCACAAAACCCTCAGTGTTACCGGTATAGGGTTGACTCTAAAGAGTGTTTGAGTTAGTCGCTGACAATTAGTCCAAAGCTTGTCCTTGCATATCCAGGTTCACAACTGGTCTCAAGCTATCCCAGTGCAATGCCACCCTGCCCACAACCCCATATTCCTGCTGGTATCCAGCACAAGAAAGCAAACTACTATGACCGCCTCATCCCCAAAAAGGACATCTCCCACATCCAACAACAATGCCAAGACTGGGAACAAGCCATTCTCAACGAAGCCCTCAACCTAAAGGAAGACTTCTATGACACTCCAGTCACTCTACGACCCCCCGTCCCTGGCTCTGCTCAATACAAGCAGGAGCATTTCATTCCCAAAGCTGTGCGGCCCTTGCCACAAATTCCCCAGTTTCCTCCAACCCCTCAGCCGCCCAAACCCCAGCCCAAGAACCTGGCATGCTATGTGCCCAAACTAGTTGCATCTAGCAGCCCAGCAGACCACCCTCCCCCACTACCATGCCCTTCAAGTACCTCTATCCCCTCATACTCCCAGCAACCATCGCTGTCATCCTCAGCCTTTGCCTCATTGGCTACTACCAGCACCATGCCAAGCAGGCCTGCGCACGAAGAAGGGCCTGATGCACCTCACGTGAGAGCGGCCCAGTCATACTCATTCGACCCTCCAGCCCCATACACGAAACTATCCCCCACTGTCTGGAGGAAAGCCTCAAAGAGTTCCCAATCTGGGAATTCCTTGTTCTCAAAGACATCATTCCTCTCCCAGAACGTGCCTACCGGGAAGATGACAACTGCACCGCCACTGAGTACTACAGTGACAGTGCATCCTTCTGCCTGGCAGCCATGGGACCCTACTCCCATTATCCCCGATACCCCCGACGACACCTCGCTGGCTGGAGTCGTACCCCTTCCCCCACATGCCCCCGTTTCTACCCGACCAATGGTTCCACTGTCGATCCCCGTGAGTCCAGTCATGGACACTCAGAGTGTGACACCTGTGACACCACACCTGGAGACGGAAGCTTCTGACACTGGCAAAGGGAAGCAGAGGGCGGGTGGAGCACCTCTCCATCGGAAATGACTACCGACAGAGATGAGTATTGATGAGCTAGTACAATATGTAATAGAAAGGCTGCCGGTCGAGTTCTCTTGGCAAGGACTTCCAGCCGGAGAAGAATATATGAAATATGAACAAGACGCCCCACACTATGCGGAACTCATACTCAGAATGGAGGCGATCCATCAGGCCATAATCCAATGGAACCAATACCACCCACTCCAACCCTTAAAGGTGCCAGACCCATGGCTACCCACGGAGCCAGTATGCCCCATGTGACAGATGCCACCACAGCAGAGATCTCCACCGGCCTTCAGGCAGTATGGCAGACATCAAGGGACACCCCAGGTAAACCTCGGAAGACCCTTTGCTGGAGCCAGCAATGATGAAGCAGGAGGATCGGGACCCCTGGGCAGCAGACCCCATCATCCAAGAACATGGAACCTTCCACGGTTCCCTTCCCTGCCAAAGCTGCCCAGTCCACCCGCCAAATGGGTTCTGGCAGCAGGAGACACGGGTCCCTGGGGACTCTCCAAGCCCAACTACGTCAGAGAACCTGCAGTCTTCAAAGGAAAGTCCAATGACATCATGTGGTTCTTCAATCAGGCTGAGATGTACTTTGAAGTGCATGACCAGGGATTCAGAAGACACCCCCACAAAGTAGTCTTCTGTGTATCCCGCTTCGAAGAGGAAGCCCAGACATGGTGGGCGCTCCAAGCACGTAAATTATATGACCCCACCATCGGATGAATGCGATACCCGGCTTATGAGATGTTTAAAGCTGTGGTCATCAAACGATTTTGGCGAGACTCTGACACCAAGATCAAACAAGCACAGTGGGAGAAACTCTGCCAAGCCACTTACAGCAACGGCGAAGTCTTCTTCCAAAAATTCAAAGAGTTAGCCCTAGAAGCCAACGTCATCACAAACGAACAAATGATGTGCTCCCAGATCGAGAAAGCAGCCCGACAGTCATCAAAGGACAAGATCCTAATGAACAATGCAGAGAGCCCCACCATGTACCAACAGTAGAAAGTGCACCTCTTATGCATGAACTATGGCTTTCGCTGCAACAAAGCAATTGGAGGCAGCTCCACCACAAACAACAAAAGGAAGGGCCACGATGGCCAAAAGAAGAATTCCACTGGCTTGAACCAATTGAGCGGCAAGTCAACCGGTGACAAGAAGACCAACACCGGAACGACCTATGGAGAACAGGGACAGCCCATGGATCTCGGCAAACTATGTGCCGAGGGCAAATGCTACAACTGTGGCAAAAAAGGCCACATATCCAGGGACTGCAAGAAGGAACGACACAAGAAGACGGCCGTGGAGATCTGGGCTATTCAAGAATATTGAAAGGGGCAGCTCGAAGGAATGGAGAAGGAAGAAACCGCTCCCACGAGCAAAGTAGAGGAGGTAAAAGAGGAGGCCGGGCAGTAGATTCGTCTGCACTGGCCAAGGGACATGGTATGCATTCTTACACTGCTGCACAGACTGATACATCTTCTGTAGTTACATCAAATAAATATAGACTGCTTAACGTTGAAGAGTGCGACCAAGAAACCAAATCAATATCCCAAGAACCAACATCTGAGCCCGCTGTGAAGGAGGGGACATGCCAGGTGGCGCTGGAGCCCTCAATACGAGTATTAGGACTCAGGTCAGGGTCGAGTAAGCGGGATGCCCTCGGGCCTCTGAAGCCAAAAGACCCAGCACCTCCCATGGGGGCCAAGACAGACTTTGCAAGGACCGATGTGGCGAAACTCAAGCGTCTGCCAAAGGCCAAGACCACAGAGTCCAATCCTCTGGGGTGTGGGGCAGAGGGCCCCAATGAAGACCCATCGGACAACAAGAAAGCTGCAGGATGGAACCCTGCTAGCACTCAGGCGGTAGAAAGGGGGCCAGAGAGACCGACATCCCCTACCGAATCGGTGAGTAGTTGCTTGACCGCCTCTAGCTCATGAAGTGTTTCCATGGTAGAAGTACTAGACAAGGAAGACAACTTCTCATACTGCCAATGGTTGGCTGCTGGTGCCAGGGACTCTGTCCAAAAGCCAGATGCATGCAGGCCATCCCTGAAGCAAGAAAGTCCTCCCAGTGAGGCAGGAAGCCTAACCGAACAATCTGAGAGTACGGACTTGAACGGCGGCAACATCCTGCAGGAAACTGCTGTATCTCCACAAGGAGCTAGAAGGGTACCGATTGTCCATGTCTGGACAAAGCCTTTCATGGCAGATTGGACTCAGCACCAAATTAGGGAAGCCAGGACGCATGAAAAATGTATGGCTATCCTAAAGGACTGGGTGCACCCCAAGCGAAGAGAAGAAGTAGACGATGAGATGTTAGCATAAGTCATAGGACTAGAGGATTTCAGATCAGAATGTTACGAACTGATAATCGACTGGCTCCACAACCTACACCGAGCACCAAGATACATCTGGGGATGACCAGGCCGAAGTGTCATGGTAAAACTGCAGCTGGAAACCACCAACACCCGCTGAAAGTTCCAGGTAAATGCCTTACTAGACAGTGGCTGCACTCATAGTGTAGTAAGCTCGAAGTTTGTGCAGGACAATGAGCTGAACGTAATCACCAATGAGTTTGCAACACCCATCTACAATGCCGATGGAACCCGAAACAAAGAAGGAGACATCAAAAGTCATGTGGACATGCGCATCATAATTGGCAACCATGAAGAACACTGTTGAACCTAGACTTCTGTGGCAACGGCAACACCCAAAACTCTGAGAGAGCTAAGGAAATATGTGTGCAATCACAGTAGTCAAGGCTATGTGTTTGTGCGAGTGGTTTGGTGCACCTCCGTGCGGTCAATTCCTCTAGACACAGGTATACACTTCGACTATACAGTCTGGAAGTAGTACCCTTTAGCAGTCGAGTACTAAGAGGCTCAGGCTGTAAGCCGAGGGGATCTCAATAAACGAGATTAAATGGAATCTGGTATGATACAGATACCAAGAAACCATGCTAGATGCTCGGAACTGATCTAGAAAACGTAAAACCGGTCTGGTAAACGTGAGACTGGCCTAATAAATGTTTGGGCAATCGAATAAACATGAGGAGAATCGAATAGATGTTTATACAATCGAATAAATGTTTGGAGAGTCGAATAAACGTATGGAGAACTGAATAAACATGTGGGGGCTTGAAACGGAGAGGTACTGGACAGAAATATGATAACTGAGTGTCACGGCAATACTGCACAGCAACTGGGGACAATGACAATGACATGGGTGAACGATGCAGAGCTGGGCCTTCACGGAGGCAATAATACCCTATACTGATGTGGGCAATGGAAACGATGACAATGTAGAAGGTGAAGACGATAAAACGATCCTATCTGGTGAAAGTGAAACAATGTTGCGGCATTAAAAGACAAAAGCAAGTTATCAGAGCAAGAATCCGTGTATTGGTGGTAATTAACACATCCAATAACGTTGAGACTATAGCACGCAATGGGGGATAACCTGGAGCGAAAGAACTTCTTTCTCCTCTGTAGAATACAAGTTTTTATACTAAAAGTTCGGTTTTATAAATAGAAAAGATATCTAAGCATTGGTAAAGCTGTAAGTCATTGGATTAGTAAATCCATAGTAAATAGAAGAAGTTTTCGTCAGCTGAGACATAACAGCTTGTCTGTATTGCCATGTCTGGATGGGAAACCATGTGGAAGTGGAGAATAATGAGTAAACAGCTAGGTGCTGTTTAACTGTGGACTGTGGGGGTATGGTACATGTTCTGAGGTTGATAAATGGATATAAGCTGCTGTGAAGACTTGGCAAAGTAACAGCCTGAGTAACCGCAGTCTGGAGTATCTGTATTGGGTCAATATCGTTGATGGAGGAGTGCAGGGTCTAAATGATGTCACTATGATCGAGGAATCAAGGGGTGCGTCAATTTGGGTGCCTAGGACTGATGCAGCAACTCCATTTTTGGTACAATCATCAATGAAAGGTGTATTGCCGTGATCGTTCACAGAAATATGGAGAATAAACGTGAACGGAAGGGTATTAACGTGGTTTGCTGAGTTATAACCATGGTATATCATGGTTATTGAAGGATATTGAAGGGTGTAGCATGTAATCGAAGGTTGGGGCATTAAATTGAGTGCAGCAATGTAGGATAAGGAAGATGGGAGTTGAATCTGTTATTATTGGGTAGTCAATGGATAAATCCGCGAATTCTGAGCGTACAGAGCCTGGAGGCTCATCAACGCATGGACCTGGCAGTCCCTCACCTAGGATTTGCTGATATGTTCTTAGGCTATGACTGGTTACAACACCATAATCCCTTAGTCAATTGGGAAACAGGCAAAGTATCCCTAGTCCAGTGCCACTGTCATGCCATACTGTTCCACCTTCCTGACGCAGACCCAGAGATCCAGTGGAAAGAGATAGAAGAAGGAGACTGGATCCTCATGATCAACATACAAGAAGCAATGCACATATGAGCCATGGGATCCAAAGCAAATGACTTAGCTGCAAAGGCAAACAGCGAAAAGAAGGCAAAGTCATATGAAGAGATAGTACCGGAATGGGCATGAGACTTTGAAGATGTATTCTCAAAGGAGAACTTCGACGAGCTTGTTAGACGTTCGATGGGGATACAATAATGTATGCATCAAAGAAGGAGACGAGTTCAAAGCCGCATTCAGAACTAACTGGGGCTTGTACAAACCCCTGGTAATATTCTTCGGACTCACCAATTTGCCCACAACTTTCCAGACCATGATGAACAACCTGTTCAAAGACTTGATTAGCAAAGGAAAAGTCACCATATACCTAGATGACATCCTAATCTTTACCAAGAGAAAAGAGGAACACCGCCAGATCATGCGGAAAGTACTTGAAATCCTTCAAAAGAACAAGCTCTTCCTTAAACCAGAAAAGTGCAAGTTTGAGGTATTGGAAACAGAATATCTAGGCGTAATCATCAGTGAAGGAAAGATCCGAATGGATGAGGTCAAGATCGCCGGAATATTAGATTGGCTGAAACCTGAAAAGAAGCAACAGGTACAAAGCTTCCTCGGTTTCACCAGCTTCTACCGATGATTCATCAAGGACTACTCCAAGATCGTATGCCCGATGACAAAGTTAACCGGAAAGGAAGGCTGGACGTGGGGAAAAGAACAAGATGAAGCATTTGAAGCCCTAAAAGATGCATTCAGAAATGGAGGAGTAGTACTAGCAATGCCAACAGATGAGGACCAATTCCATATGGAAGTGGACTCTAGTGAGGGGGCGATTGGAGCTGTTTTGTCGCAAAAACAAGGTGAAAAATGGTGACCAGTTGCATTTTTATCTAAAGCGTTAACGACCACAGAACAAAATTATGAAATTTATGACAAAGAGCTACTCGCAATCATGCTCACTCTGGAGGAGTGGAGGCATTATCTCATGGGAGCACAGGAAGTGTTCAAAATCTGGACAGATCACATGAACCTCCAATATTTCAAAAAACCACAGAAGTTAAACCGACAACAAGCACGATGGGTCACAGAGCTAGCAGAGTACCACTACACACTCCACCACAAACCGGGCACTGCAAACAAAAAGGCAGACCTACTCTCGAGATGAGCAGACCACAATCAAGGAGGAAACGACAATCAAGACATCATCCTTCTCAAACCAGAACACTTCTGAGTGATGGAGATCCCGGCACTGGATGAACTGTACTGAGCCATCCAAACTGCCACAAGGGACAAGAAGTTGTGGGACTCACATATATCTGCAGCCCTAACCCATGAATGAGGACTCAAGATGGAATGAGGAGTAATATTGTATGACAACCATATTTATGTACCAAGAGAGCGGTCGGTCAGGGGAAACATCATTGCCACCTGCCACAACCATGTAACAGCCAGACACCCGGGAGTAGCCAAGACAAAGGAGCTGGTGCTCAGGGACTATTGGTGGCCATGAATGAAGCAGGATATAGAGGAATATGTAAAAGGATGCGAGGTGTGCCAGAGGGCAAAGCCCCACATGGACAAGAGAAGAGCACCGCTGAATCCGAACTTGGTACCAATGGCATCATGGGAGATCATTAGCATGGATTTGATCATGGACTTACCCGAGTCAAAGGGATACGACTCTGTCTGCATAATTGTAGACCGACTCACCAAGGAAGTCATCTACACCCCTTGCCACAAGACATTGACCGCAGAAGGATGGGCCCGAATTCTGAGAGACGAGGTGTTTTGCAAGCATGGCATGCCCTCGAAGATCATCTTGGACCAAGGACAACAGTTCGTGTCCAAATTCATCAAGGCGTTGTATGAGGGACTGCAGATCAAGGGAAATCCGTCCATGGCGTTCCACCCCCAGACCGATGGACAAACGGAGTGAGTCAATCAAGAACTCGAAAAGTCTCTCCGAATGTTCATAAATCACAAACAGGACAATTGGGTGGAATGGTTACCGATCACCGCATTCCAGCATAACAATTGAGTACATTCCAACATGGGCTACTCACTGTTTTTCCTAAACCATGGATGTAACCCAGTCATTTGACCCATGGGAACGGTAAACAAGAACGTACCCTCGGCCAAGAAGTTTGCCCAAGAGATGGACCAAGCCAGATCACAAGCACAGACTGCTATGCAGAAAGCCACTGACCAGATGAAGAAACAGTACGACCACAGGAATGAGACGTCTTGAGAGTACCCGATCGGAAGCAAGGTGTGGATCAAAGCAACAAACATCACCACCTCGCAACCAAAGAAGAAGCTCGATGACAAGTGAGTCGGACCCTTCGAAGTCCTAGAAAAAGTCGGAAATGCAGCCTACCGCCTGAAACTCCCAGTGACATGGAAAATCCATGACGTCATCAATGAAGCACTCCTCACTCCATATCACCCGCCCGCATTTCCCAACCAAGAAGTACCACCACCACCACCACCAGACATTGTCAAAGGACAACCAGAACAGGAAATCAAGGAAATCCTAGACGCTCAGAGCAGACGAGGCATCTGGTGGTACCACATAAAGTTCAAAGGCTTCCCCAAGGAAGAAGCCGAGTGGATCCCTTATCATCAGTTAGTGTTGTAAGTAAGCAGAGGAGAATGTAAAGTAGAGAATTAATTAGCCTCTCGAGCAAGAGATGTTGTCCTTAAATACATTTTGTACTACTTCGAGAATCTACTATGAATTACTAAATATATCCAAGTCATGGTCCAAATCAGCTGCTGCTGAATTGTGCCGAATCTTCGAGTACCTTCTTGTACTCGCTTGGGATTGCTATCCCAACACTCCCCCTCAATTCCGAGTCCCTAGAATACCTTCAGATAGATATTCATGTAGTGGCCTTGGTAGACCTTTAGTGAATATATCTGCTAGGTTCTCCTCTGATGCACAGTGCTGAACTTTGACTTCATTTGAAGCCATGCGCTCACGAACAAAATGATGTCATATATCTATATGTTTTGATCGTGCGTGGAATATAGGATTCTCGGCAAATTTGATTGCTGATTGATTGTCGACGAAAATGGTAGTTGCACTATCAGGTGGCAATCCTAATTCGGTTAGGAGTGCTCGTAGCCAAATTACTTCCCAGGTTGTATGTGCAAGGGCCATATACTCTGCTTCCATAGTGGATAGGGCTACAGTGGGCTGTTTCTTTGAACTCCAAGTAACAGCTCCCCCTGCATAGGTACAGACATAACCAGATGTTGATCTTCTATCTGTTCTGTCTTCTCCCCAGTCTGAATCTGAATAAGGTATCAGTTCATCCATAGTCCTTCCATATGTAATTCCAACTTCTAGAGTTCCCTTCAGGTAATGGAAAACTCGTTTGAGTGCTGTGACATGCTCAGCAGCTGGATTCTGCATGTATTTGCTTAATTCAGTGACAGCATGTGCAATGTTGGGCCAGGATCCATTGGCTGCATACATCAGAGATCCGACACCAGTATGGTAATACTGTCTGGTGGCTGTGTCAACACCTCAGAAATCACCTGCGGGGATTTTCTCTAGCCATACATTCGGGTCCATAGGCATTTTGACTGGTTTGCAGTCATTCATACCCATTCGCTCAAGTACTTTGAGAATATATGCCTTCTGAGACAGGGTAATAGTGCCCTTATCCCAATTCCTGTCTATCTTCATGCCCAATATGTATTGAATCACCCCCATGTCCATGACATTTAGCTTCTTCTTAAGCTCTTCTTTCATGTTAGACATGGTTTCATCATCTGAGGCAAGCAGTGTCATGTCATCTACATGCACAGCTACGATTATGGGGCCAGAATCCATCTGTCTGATGTATACACATTGATCGCTCATCAATCTGGTGTATCCAAGTCCCAAAAAGGTAGCATTTAATTTCTCGTTCCAAACTTGGCCGAATTGCTTGAGTCCATATAGCGTCAATCTAAGGTGTGCTGCTTTGCTGCTCCCATCTGAATATTCAGGTGGCTGTGCCATGTAAATAGGTTCATTGAGTTTACCATTTAAGTAAGCTCCAACAACATCCATTCCATGAATAATCAAGTTTCTTTGTGCAGCAATTGCCATAAGTAGGCGGAATGTATCCAGCCTGACAACAGGCGCATATGTCTTGAAGAAATCAATTCTGGGTATCTGTGAAAATCCTTTTGCAACGAGTCTGGCCTTGTACCTTGTGATTTTCCCATCACCATCCCTTTTTAATCTGTAAGTCCACTTGCAATCAACAAGAGATCTGTCTTGGGGTAATTCTTCCAACTGCCATGTACCTAGAGAAGTCAATAGATCATACTCTTCATCCATTGCTCTCTTCCAATAATGCCAATCTAGTCTTGTTTTGGCTTCTTCAAGACTTAATGGCTCATCACTGAGGTTATCTGCAGTCTCCCCCACACATGCATAGTCTACTGCAATATTTGCAGCTTCCAAAGGTTCTTCTATTGCAACATGCTGCCATTCCAGTGGTTTTGTGCTCCGTGCAGCTGGATTGTTAAGGATCCGGTAACTTGGTTGAGTAAGTGATGCGATCCAGGCCGATTTGTCACGTGGCTCAATCATCTTCCCACGCCAGATGGGTATCTTGGATTTAGTTGCTGGGGCATCAACGGGCATTTCCCCTTTTGATTCGGCACTCTCGGCATCCATGCAATTGTCCAAAATATCATTATTTCCACCCAGAGTCTGCTTGACTTTATACCCTGACTCCCCCTCGAGCAGCAAAGGGTGGGAAACAATATAGTCATTATCTGTAGGCTCTGTGGTGCTGCTATCAGGGAATATGACATTTCTTGAGGTCTGAATCTGCCTGGAATGAGAGTTATAATATCTCCAGGCCCTGGATTCATCTGTAAGACCTGTAAAAATGAATTCCCTTGATTTCGGGTTGAGTTTTGACCTTTTGTTATCTTGCTGCAACACCCAGCACTTGACACCGAATTCCTGGAGTGTCGAAATATCTGGTTTCGCACCCCAAAACACTTCTTCTGGGGTTAGATCATTCTTGATGGCTCTAGTTGGTGATCGGTTCTTCTAGCATGGCACACGCATGCTCCACGAGAGTCCGATTTACTCTCTCGGCAACTCCATTTTGGGATGGAGAATATGCTGCAGTCAGTTCCAACTGAATGCCATTGTCCTGGAGGTATTCCTTTACCTCCTCATTGACATATTCCTTCCCATTATCCATCCTCATAAACTTCAAGTCCTTCCCTTTATGGATTTTGATGTATTTCTGGTACTGCTGGATCTTCTTTCGAATTTCCGTACCCTGTTTCGACTTGAGAAAATACAACATTGTCCTTCGGGATTTCCCATCTGTGAAGCTTATGTAATATCTTTCTCCATGGATACCCTGAGTTCGGGCTGGTCCCCACAGATCTGAGAATGTTATTTCACCTATTTTGGCATAGTCCCTTTCAGCTTTGTGCGGAAATGGCTTGGCATGATGCTTGGCCTGTATACAGGCTTTGCAATCCTTCTGGGGCTCGGCTAGCTCATCTACATCCATACCTTTGACCATTTTCTTCCTAAATAGTCTCTTTACTGATCCCATATTTAAGTGACCTAATATTCTGTGCCACTTTTGCCATGATCGGGCCGGTTTCATAGCGTGAGCTTGGGTTATTTCAGGTGCAATGATGTCAAGGCTGTACAGTTTTGACATCTTATCTCCATGGCCAATTCTCTTGCCATGTGGTGAGATAATATCCATCCGGGATTCCTTGAATTTGAGTTCAAACCCGGCATCCGTGATGTGCCCTAATGAAATAAGATTGAATGGTGCTTCGGGGCAGTGAACACAGTCCTTTAGTGTGACTGAAGTAGTCCTGTCCCCTTCAACCATTTTAATCTTAACAGTTCCCTTTCCCAAGCCTTTGGATTTGCCTACGCCAATAACTTCATGTCCTGGGGTCTCAGTGTAGTCAGAAAAATACAATTTATTCTTGACTATATGTCTGGATGCACCAGAGTCCCCTAGCCATGATGTCCCTGAAAGCGATGTGAGTGCAACATTTTCTATGCAAAATGCATAGTCTTCTTCATCCGAATCCAATTTGGCAGCATGTGCCTGAGTCTGGCCCTTCCCTTTTCCCTTCCAAGACTTCCCAGAATTCTTCTTCCCATTCGGGCAATTGAATCTGATGTGACCGGTTTCTCCACATCCGTAACATGTGATTTTTGGATTGAACTTCTTCTTGCCATGTGCTGCAAGTGCCATGGTCGAGTCAGAAGTCTTTTCCCGCAATCGGATGTCTTCTTGGAGAATTCAAGAAATCAGCTTGTAAGAATCCTTCAAGTCCGCAGTATCCACTGATGAAATGAATGAATTCCATGATTCCGGAAGTGATGTAAGCAGTGTGATTGAGAAATCCTCTTCCTCAACAGTCTGCTTAAGGGATGCCAACTCCTCCTGATAGGACCTCATTGTCCTAATGTGTTCCTCTATATTTCCTCCTTCTTCACACTGAGCTCTGAAGAATTTCCTTCTAACAAGGACAATTCCCATGGGTCCCCTGGACTCATACATATCTTTCAGAGCTTTCCAGGCTTCTGCCGAAGTCTTAGAACCAGCAATATACACCAGCGGGCCATCCGAGACCTGCAACCTTATTGTTGAAAGAGCCTTCCTATCGCTCTTCTTCCAATCTGCCACCAGTGCTGCTTCTGCCGGGGCCTTCAGGCTACCATCTGCATAATCAATTAGACCTAAATCGGTTAAGATATCGATCATCTTGATTTTCCATGTCGGGTAGTTTTCTGGGCCCTTAAGGGGGTCAATTCTATACATGGACTGGCTATCCATGCGGTTCTACGTGTGTATGTAAAGTACGAGAGTGCAAAGTATGTAACGATGTGAGTAGTTCAGTTATGGCCGGGGCCCATAACCTGTTGTAAGTAAGCAGAGGAGAATGTAAAGTAGAGAATTAATTAGCCTCTCGAGCGAGAGACGTTGTCTTTAAATACATTTTGTACTACTTCAAGAATCTACTACGAATTACTAAATATATCCAAGTCATGGTCCGAATCAGCTGCTGCTGAATTGTGCCGAATCTTCGAGTACCTTCTTGTACTCGCTTGGGATTGCTATCCCAACAGTTAGAGCATGCCAAGGAGTCGATCGAGGAATACTGGATCGAACGCAGTCCTATCTGGACAGACGAGGAAGGATTTGCACATCCAGACGAAGAGGAAATTTATGTCACCACCCTTGAAGATCCCGACCTCCTTCCTAAGAAGATCATATGACATGTTATCGAAAGGGGCGAACGAGTATTTCTAGTAGAAAACGGTTACGGAGCCAGGAAATGGATCGCAGAAGCGGACTTTTATTTTGACAGGATAGTTAATGACTACGACGATACCCTCGACGAATATCAGGAGCTAAATGAGCTATCGGGACGATAGCCTTAAAGAGGGGGTAATTGTCACGAACTTTCACTTTTATCTTATCTATACACATGCGACTAACACACCGAGCTGTGCTGACGACACTAATGACTTCATAACCAACCCTATACCATACCAGAACCGCACCGAGGACAGGTGTAGCAGTATCAATAGCATAACCAGAAACATATATAAGAACCTGTATTATTGGCCTTAAGCCTTAGCTTCGGACTAAAGTCTATACTTCCTAACTGAACTCCTCGCTAAGGTCTAAGAACTCTGAGGCTACGCCCAGGCTACTCCATTGTCACAAAACCCTCAGTGTTACCGGTATAGGGTTGACTCTAAAGAGTGTTTGAGTTAGTCGCTGACACCAAAGGTGGGAATGATATCCTTGCTCGTTTACGGCGCTTGGGAAAGGTTGTGATCAGGATTCAGAAACGACTCAAGGATCCACAATGGCGAGCGTTGTATACGTATCGACAGGACGTGATCGACTTATTGTTTCTGGTCATCCTTTATACGTCCAGCTTACAGTCTACTATTGACGTTCACATCACGGTACTATCATTTCGAAACCATTCGAAGCGGCCTGGAATCGAGCCCGAGTGTTCGGGACCATCGGATCCCAATCGATACATGTGGAGCTGGTATCTCTTGTGGAATGATGATTAATGCTAGAGAACAACGGACAGTTCATCTAGAAACATACGAGTCATGTAATGGAATTCGTCCTTATAAAGAGTGGGAGACTGGGGTTCAGCTTCCTTGTACATTTCAGACCTCTTCCGTGATGAACAAGAATTCTTCACTACATCCAGCGTGTTAGCGATATCTGATTCTGTCCTGACTCGCGAAGATTGTCCTGATATGTATCTCTGCTCTAATTGATTTCTCCTATTCCAACTCAGACTTCTACGAGGACATTTCTACTCAGAAGCAACTGTCTCTATTCGTTATCAAGGCAAAGTTCACAGGTTCAGATATACCCTTGTCGTCGAGGAAGCATTATCCAAAATGTTCCCCTCATACCAGAGATATCAAAGCAATCAGCGGTCTCGTCAATAAAATCTAATCGTCCGTCTTTCAATTTTAATTATCGTAACTGTTCACAAAAAGCCAAAGCGATGCAGAGAACGACGGGATGGTGAAATTTTTTAAAGAAAATAAAGACAGTTTTAAGGAATTAATAATCTATCAAGGTCGATATTACGCCTTGAAAATAAGAAAATCGCGATGCATGGGAACTGGAGACCGCTCAAAGCTGCGAGCGACCGTCCTTCGAGTCGTTCGCTCGTATCAACATCGCTGCCTCTTCTGATCGTGGTGTAATATGGCACTTGAAGGGTTCCGGGTGACTGTATGCCGCGTTAATATTCACTCAAACCGTCACAGATATCTGAAACGGTCTCACCAAATAGTCGACGAAATATATCCCTCGCTCCGGGAGAAATCTGGCTTCGCCGCCTTTTCATCGACTCGGGAAATATTAAAGACTGAGAGTATCATCGCAACGGCGATGAAGAAGGAGTTATCGGCGAGGTGCTGCCCGGGGCATACCCTAGGATGTGCATCAGTCATCGATATGCGGATTAGAGGGACGAAGCCTATTACCGTCGTCCATAGCCAAAGGCGAATTTGCGAGGATCTAGGTTTAGGCCTTTCGCCTTGGCTTCCTGGTCGAAATACCGCTCGGGCAGAAATTCGAACGGCGAGGGATAGACGTCGGGGTCATGCAGAACAGCCCTGAGTTTGACTCTAATCAGTAGCCGGGGTAAGAAGCTGATTAACGCGCACCAGCTATTCGGGATTACGATGGATCCTGCGGGAATGAAATACCCGTTGTAATGATCGTCCTTTGTCGATCTATGTGGGAGCGCTGTAGGGCCGACCGGGTTCATACGGTATACCTCATTTATCAGCGCATCCACATAGGGAAGATGGGGCCGGTCGGAGAATGTGGGTAGTCTGTTGGTTCCTACCACACGTAGCACTTCCGCCTGGGCTTTCCGCTGTATATCGGGGTACAGGGACATGCAGAGGAAAAACGACCCTATAGCGGATACGGTCTAGATAGGGCATCATAAGAGGACAGCATCGGGAGATGTTTAAAGTTACTCGCTGTATCAGCACCACCTGATGATGGGATTAGGGATGTTATAATTTAATGGATGACATGACGAACCAGCGTAGAAACCCGTGGAAACCCACTTGTAGATATCTTCTTGCTCTTTGGTGGGGTTGCTGTTCTTCTCAATCAGATTTGCCGCGAATGACGGAGCCGCAGTTCCCTTTTTCTGTTCAGTCCATGAGTATATCGTTTGTTCAGGGTGATTCTAAAACTGACCACTTGTTCCTTGACAACCTCCCAAGGAGCATCTCGCAGTTCTTCCATATTTTTACGGAATAATTTGGCCTTCTTCATCCAGCTGAAGCCTAGCCATCGTGGCAGATAGAGCACTAGGACGAGAACAGGGAATCAAAATTGCGTCAACCAAAATAAAAAAGGGTTACTTACAGGCTGGGAAGGAATCTACGAGAAAGGCTCCAGCACTTGCTGCTTCAGAAAAGTCGTGATCCCCGCGTTCCGCTAATTCCATCAGAGGGTCCAAGCCATCTTGCAGATCATATCCATGAGTAATTTTGAACACGATAGCGGCAATATTCCTGGTATCTGAATAAGATCAAGAATCCGCGTGAAAGGTAGATCACCAACCGTCTGATGTGGTTTAGGAATTGGTCAGGACTACGCAGTAGGCACCCCAAAAACTCCCGAGTCTTTTCCTCTTCCAGGGCAAAGAAATCTTGGACCTTGCGAGGAGTCAAAACTTCAGACATCAGTTTGCGATATTCACGCAGCCTGCTGCCGTAAGGACAAAGAGGGACGCTGTCTACGTAGCCCGCGCTGCAGCCAAAGTGAGGTCATGGGATAATAACGAACAACTAGATGGACTTACAGTTCACCACCCATGATCAGACGTGGCCGGTCAGAGTATATTGCACCGCGTTGTTCTAGGAGATCTGCTAGCGCCTTGGGGGAACTCAGGATGATTATAGATTGCCCGACGGCCTTGATATGTACTACGTCGCCTGGTGAACGGGTGCATGTGAGTGTGATCCGATGCAACAAACGGATACTACCGACCGTACTGCTTGCTCCACTCTGTGTATTTCAGCCAGGGATATGGCCCGCTCATATCCAAGGCATTTCCCAGGAAAGGAAGTCCAGAGGGTCCGGGAGGAAGTGGCCCATTGCGATTAAGATTCTTCTTGATAAGTAGAATAGTCAGAACGACGGTAAGGACGATAGCCGTAAGGAGTGGAAGGTCTGGCAAAGAACCCATGCTAAGTAAAAATCGAGTTGGGGATGATGATGATGCTTTATCTGAGTTGCATTATATGGGCCTGCAGAGTGAACAAGGCCCCACAAGCGCGAGGAGTGGATCCGAGCTCGGAGGTACCTGTTCCTGCTGTTTGAAGGTCGACATGCGAGGTTCTATTGATGAGAGTAGGCCGCGTGGATCTGATTCTGCAACCCTGGGTCCTGCGCAGGGTTCTAAGACGCTAGTAACAAACATGTGTTTCTGAGTTAACCTCGTCGGTAAGATTAGCGAAATATCAGAATTCCAGGTAAAATTGTGATGGCGAAATCAGAAATGGGTAGCTCGGTGGCAGTGGGAGCGGTTACATATCGACATCAGCTGTACGGCCGAGGATCCATGCCATCAAGTTGAATGAAAGCCGAGCTCAGAGAAGAAGCAATTAAAACAATGCTCCGCAGCTGCGACACGAGTAATGAAGGCGGTTCCAAGGCGGGGTTACGGGTTCATTCATGATTCAGGCTTCTGCAGCAGTGTCGGATGCGGACGCTTAATGAACTTTTCGTGTTGTGGTTCGTGGTGGGGGAAATTTCTCAGGCAATCGGTGCCGAAGAGCCGGGGCTATACGTTCCGGGCCCGATTATCAATCTTCCTCCCTAACTCCCACGGATCACTGAACCTTCATTTCAACTTCCTTGATCTTTCTATCTGAAGCCCTCATATGATAACAACAAAGTTTCTCGCGATAATATATTTCCTATACATTCAGGAGAATATCACTGGATTTTCTTCTTGGCCTAGACTCAAATTATCGTCACAGTCAACCCCAACTTCCTCTTGGATGCGCGTTGATATCGGGCCTGGGGGGTTGAAACCGATGTGACCCCTTCCACATGTACTCAAATTTTATTTTTAAGGGAATTGATGGGCCATTCACAAGGGGAGAAATTAAAATTGCCGAGTTAACCTTTTCCTTTCACCTCAGCTTTCTCCAACTTCTCTTGTCACTCGAACACGGAGAAAATGAGTACGGCAACAGCGATTCCGCCTCTTGACAACACGGTGCGCCGAGTCTGGCAAATCACTTATTCCGCACTCAATCGCTGCCACAGATGGGGGCTCTTCTCGTCGGTGTCCTGTAAGTACTCGATATACTATACTTCAGACCTGGTCGAGCGTTCAATGTTTCAACAGATTCTCTACCGCGTAAGCCAAGAACATCAACAGTGTGAAATTACTTGACGCGAAACATCGGCATCAACTAGGCTATGGGGTACTACTTGCGTTCAAACGTTTGCTTACATTAATGTACGCGTTTTTTTTTCGCTATTTATCAGCTTACCACGATAGCTAAACATCCTCATCACCAGCGCTACTGGAGACTTGACACGCTTGGCTTCCGGATTCTTGTGAGTTCAAACGACGATCTTTCGAACATCAATTCTGAACTCTGCACATAGGTTCTTGCAACATTGTAGGTGTGCTTGTACCCGCCTCGATTATCTCGCCCATCCCGCACTAGCGTTATGGACACAGTACATGAAATCCTGATATGCCATACAATATACATCTACTTGGTTTCCAATTTCGCCAATCCTACACAGTTGGGGATAATCGAATGGTGAATTAAATTATTAATTTTGCATTACAACGTTGGACTCACACTCTGAATCAGGAGCATTCTTGTAAGTCAATATGTTGAACGCATTCAAGTTTTTCATTACTAAGGATAAACTTTCAGGTAGAGGTCATAGCGTCAGTGCGTAATTTTTTGCGTTCTCTTAGCGAAGTATGCTGAGCTCTTTGACAGGCATGTGTGGCTTTCATGGTTCAGTCGTACGCTTTTTCTCCAAAATTGTGTGGTTTTGGCGCTGTGATAAACCTAATCCCGACAGATTCTTCACCTATCGCGTTTGGATATGTTAGTATACTTCTCTTCCTTTCTTATTATTACTTCTTTAACTGACGTTCGCGAGTAGTAAGCCACAAAAATATCTACCTCATCATATTCCTGGTATGAAGCTTCTGTCACGGCGCCGATGTGAAGCATTCTCATAAACCAAAGGGATCTCTCGTTGCTGCGGAACTTTTTGTGTGCATTGGTAGGTTGGTTATCTTGATTAGGCACGTTCCGATAGCTCAATATCCCCCTGTAGCGTACTTTGCCAAGGCGTAAGGCTTAGTTTCTTGAGTATTACCATTCATCTTATTTAAGCTTTAGATGGGCGCTAGAGTCCTACTCCGAATCGTTTAAAGTCAGGGTTCGTGCACGTTCTCAGTTCTACTCTTCGGGAGACTTACGAGTAATAGGCGCTATCACAAACGATGAATGCTATTGCCGCGGCAGGAGATATCTCGATCTGTGGATCACTTATATTCTTACTGCATCGTTCCAAGTCTGGAATGAAAAGGTCAGGAGTCGGCTTCTCGTCCTCACACCTTGATAATATCTTAAAGTATCCGTGATTACTTAGGTCGGACGCGATGATGAACAAGATGATTCTGTTCACATTGAATACCGGATTACTGACGAGGCACGTCTGTGTGGATCAAATGATTGTAGATGTTAATCTTTTTTACATTTAGCATCTGTGCTATCATGTCTCTCATCATGGTATGTTCAGTTCTTTATTGGCAATGAAGTACCTGAATGTTTCAGATTTTGGTTTACCCTGATACATTTCTTTACATCACGTTCTTTTTCAATCTTTCAAGACGTGCGTTCTCATGTTTTTCTCGCGCAAACATTACCTGACTACTAAGTCTCTAGTGTATTCCAATTCTCTTCTGGCAACGTAAGACAGCATGATTGGCATTTTGACTAGAATACGTACCAACCTTTGTTTCTTAGTCTCAACGCGCGCAGTGGTCTGAAGACGACTGTAGATGGCTCGGCAATGGGTGCCTCTTTCACTTTGGATAGCGAAGGCAGACGTGCAGCTATCTCCACAGACGCTTCTGTTAGTATTGCTCTGCCGATATATAAACTTTTGCTAAACTTTGACCTCCAGAAACCCAGACATATTGTAATCAACCGCAATGTAGATGTTGAGGTGCTCGGGGATTACGAGATGGACTCTGTTAGTGTCTTCTAATCATTCCCTGTGTCTTTTAACATTAATTTTCTTTTCGCTAGCGTCAATTTGATTCTGAACCAAAATAGGACTTTCTCAGCGTGCTGGGCATTTAAAAGTGGAGGGAAATATGGCGGCTACAAGTAGTAGCCCCAGGCCCTTGTCCTAAAGGGCATGAAAACGGGTTCTCCCACTGGATCTTCGCAATTAATAATATATGGGGCGTTAGCTCCTTATTTAAGTACACTTCGTTAGGCGCAATGTACGATCTCTGGTCGGATTGCTATTTTTCATTGTAAACAGATTTCAAAATTAAAAGTTCAATGTCTCACACGTGACCCTGACTTCCTTTCTTCCAGACGACCACGATCTTAAATCTTGAATATCTGTATCAATGAATGGCTAGCTTCCAGCTACCTGATATACTCAGCTATAGTCGATCCTTTGACCTACGAACCAACAAGCATTGTCGAAGGATAACCGATGCGTCAGAGTCGTGGGTTCGCGGCCAAGAGCCTCCGATACTGACTGAGGGAGAGCGCGAAACGTTGACAGGCGTGAAAGCAGGTCTTCTTACGTCCCTATGCTTTCCAACGTGCGATGGACCTCAGCTTCGCCTCCTCACTGACCTCTGCACCCTGATGGTCTATTCCAATGCGCGGCTCTGGCGCCAACCACTACAGTCTTGTTGGTCTGGCGATGGTACAGGAAATGGTGTCGACCTTTTCGCTGGTCACACATTATTGGTGCAGTGAGTCTCACTCAACTGTAATTCGATCGTTCTAATTTTTTAGTCTCGTCCCTCGCATCCAGAAAATATACGACAACGCATCTCAGGTGTGGAAAGACAGATTCACGGAATCCGTCCACACCTACCGCTCTGCACAATTCCAGGTCATCGAGAACCGAGACCATGTCCCTGGGATGGCAGAATACCTCGAATTTTTGCCAGACCTGAGTGGTATTAAGATCGTCCTCGACTTTATAGAGCCTGCTGAAGGGCTGGATATTGAAGGAAAGACGACTGAAGATGTTAACCGTCTTCGGCAGCACGCCGTCGACATCGTTGCTTGGACTGTGGTTTGTACGATCCTGGATTTTTCTTTTTGGTCACTGACAAGGACATACAGGACATTGTCGGGTACAACGTAGACCAGTCCATCAACAAGCAGTATAACCTCGTTTCCCTTCTCATGGTCCATAAGTGCTTGCCGGCACAGATTGCCGCCCAGCATGCAGGAACGATGGTGAAGGGCGCCGTCGACAGTTTCCTGGAGACGGAGCGTCGGATCGTATCAGCCTTAAAGCAGCCTCCGACACCTTCGGGCCGATTCGCATGGATATGGAGTGCATTGACGCCTGTTGAAAGTACGGTAGAGGACAAAAACAGCGACAAACGGGAAATCGATGATCTCATGCTCTGGATGCAAGGGCTCCGCGATTGTATCGTCGGCCATACGAATTGGGTCTACGAGACGGACGTGTTTTTTGGGACGAAAGGAGAGGAAGTACGAGGCTTTGGTTGGGTTTTCTTGCTTCCCAAGGCAAACACAGATGGTGCTTAGAGCCGAGTCAAGTTCGGTAGTGATAAATCCATCGTTTGCAGTTTCCTTTGTATCATAATACAATGATGGAACTTGACGCTTTAGCGAGCAGGTCTCTGCAGATATCATGACATGTCCGCCAGACTTCCAATTATGTTTGGACTTATCAATGCGAGGGTTTGGGTGCAAGGCTGCCATTGGAATCAATCTCGTCGCAGTCGAGCCACCCCTCGTGTCCAAGCTGAGCATTCGGATGGGAGCATTTTCTAAAAGTGAATTCCAGGTTTTTGGTCCGGGCTTATTGACGGTCTGAACGGTATCCCAGATACCGTGTCTTCAGTCCGTAGCTCATTTGGGACAATTGCAGACTCTCGAGCATTTCGAGTGGTATGCAAGTGTCATGAACCTTCATTTTCTGGACGCAAATCGGGAGGCCAAGCAAAAACACCGCCCGGACTTGTCTTATTGGTGTGTGCACGGCACCGGTCGTTCCGTGCTGAAGAAGACATACAGTATACCCCTTGATCGTAACCTGACGCAGTACCCCTTGATCGTAACCTGACGCAGTACCCCTCGAGTAGTATGTCTTTCTCAGCGTTCTTGACCCTGGGTTTTCTGAACACTAATCTGCACGCGTGACTTCTGAGTGTGATGAAATTCTCAGTGCCAAAGTGATGTGCCATTGCTCTTCTTGTTTCGTTAACGTTATATGCCTCGACAGGTAACAATACCTCACTAGAGTGTCTATTTATACGATTACTTCTGCCGCATCCGTTCAATGATTGCTCCCATCCAACCTCTTCTTTTTTTTTAAACTCCATCATCGCATGTTCTGAGACCTATGGACGGAGAAAATGCGCGCCGGTGCATTTATTGTACTCCAATTTTCAAGGGATTCTACTGCCGACTCGGACACGAAGTCCAGACCAGAATCGCTTCTACTCACATCGTTGAGGACCGAAAAGGTCTTATTCTGGGCCACTGTTTATTGCAACCTTTTCCTCCCACGACGTCAAACTTTGAAGGACAGCACTAATCAGCACTATTCCACATCAATAACGACGAAGAGTGTAAAAAGCGCGATTTCAATTCTGACGAGGGCGATAAGGAAGCGGAAACATCGTAAAGATCCTTCAGAGGCGTTCTGGCAGTGTATATATATAAGTTGATAGAGGCGAGGATCATCAAATTTTGGGAGAAGTTTTATGGGATTGAAAACCCTGGTCGACTCCTGGCCAATTAAAACTTAAAGGTGCTCCGGCAGCAAAACAAGAGATAGTTCATTAGCAAAAGATGTACATAGAGCAAGTGACACCCTTCGAGAATTCTTCAACCCACACTCAACACAACGATGGCGAGAAAGCAACAGAAGAAACCAATAAAGCAGGTGGTAAAGTTTAACCGGTCTCGGTAACTTGTGTCGGTTCTGACGGCTCATAGCCATCCGCCCAACCTGCCATATTCGGACCGGCAGCCTCTCTCGCTCACTTAATGCTAGGGGGTAAGCATCCTTTTATTGCCGTTACTAACAGGACTTGGCCGTGCGTCAGTTCATCGTGCCAGTTGCGTCGACTCTTCATCCAGATCTTCACTCTCGAGCATAACAAGTCTGTATCGTCTAATTACTTTAACAGACCACGATCTTGTTGTCGTCAAGAAAGCGCAGAGAAAATCATCGCCTACAGTGTCGAATTTGACGACTACTTCCGCTTCAACAAATACCGACACTTTCCGCACCACAGCCTCGTTCTCAGAAATCCTAAGGAGCTGTTAGAATACATGAGAACCGTAAACAAGAACGATCCCCATACAATGTCGCAGTACATGGCACTGAAGGAAACCTTGCGCTACTTTTTCCAGACCTTCCGCGACTTTAGGGGCATCCCTCCAGAGCTTTAATGATTTCCTCCACTCCGTCTGATTCTCACACTTGAAATCTCCACCAAGATATCTTGCCAGTCGACGCTGATACCAAGATTCCGCATCCGGACTCCAAAAGCCCACATCGAGCCCACAGCCTCGCCAACTGGTGTCCTTCGGGAACCAAGACACATGCTCTGCGAGTTCGCCACTGGGATGGGGACCATCCTCTCTTTTCACCTTGTACACGCCGCAAATGATATCGATCTGGTCCTCCGTCAACATTTCATCCCATAGTGCCTCGCCCTCCGTCGTCCGAAGGCAAGCCCCGATTTCTGCCACTCTCGGAGAATGGCCAGATATGATACACTCTTCTGATGCTTCCTCCATTGCTAGTCGCCAGATGAGACCTCCATGCTTGAGAGCGGCCCGAACCACTTCGCTGTTTTTAAATAACTGTCGCCGCCTTTCAACGTAGTTCACAAAGTCTTTCATTTTCAGTTGAAAGCCCTTGAGTCGGTGGGGGATTATGATGCGTTCAGGTATCCTGAGTAGTGTTCTGAGCGGTTGATCTTGCGTGCGCACTCGCTTGGATGTCGATAACCTTATTCCCCAGCGGCAGAGATATTCAGTAAGATCATCCAAGGTATGTGCACTTCTTTGACGCAGACCGAACACCGCTGCAGATGCCCGCCCGATAACCAATTCATACGGCCCTTCTTCACCGTCAGTGATGCTATACACGTGCTCTTCACTGCCCAGCAACTTGAGTTGGGTCACCCTGAATGACTTATTGAGTCTATTGGCGAGGAAGTTTGGACTGGAGGGATTCAGGTCTGTCCATGTCACCGTAGGGCACGGGGAGGCAACCTGTGCTAACAGTCGATCCACAAGGGCGACCAGGGTCCTGTCTGGGATTGGGTTGTCGCCATTGCGCTCCGCGTTCTGACACGACAAAAGAGTCTTGCATTTATGTACCTTCTGGACCTCGAGAGGGCTTAGGTTGTGGTCAGAAGCCTCGGCCGGAGGTTGGCAGATGCCATGGTACAGGATCACAATGTCCTCGAGAGTACCAGTACAGAGCTTCACTGGCTGCAGACTCTTTCCACTGTCATAGCCGGAGAGGTGTCGACCGACTCGTGTCTCCCAGTGCAGTTGTTCCCGTGCTATGCAGTGATCACCGCGAGAGTGTAATTCTCCATCTTCCTCTTCCTCATTATTGCATCGAACGGTAAGATCCATCCCAGAGCTTGCCTGCTTGACGGAAATTGCCGCAATGAGAAAGGATACAAGTATAGAGGCGTATGAGACCAAGCCTACCTCTACGCGAGTCGACGTACTTGCCTCATTCATTTCCGAGTCTTCTAAATCCATGGTCACATCGGTCTCTCCGTTCTCGAAGAATGCACCAAACTGACGCTAAGCAACAGATTAAACAGTGTCTGGCAGAACAAGACATCAATTGAGTCATACATGAAAGTGGTTCAATGCCTGCCGCAGGATGTTGTCTTTCCTTAACAGTTGCTCGAGCCGAAGCCGCTGATTGACATACAACAGTGCATTGATCCAGTTCGTCGCCTCGTCTTCAGAAATATCATTGTAATGTTTGTCGGCCATGATAGCGTCCTAATAGAATTATCAGTGCAAAAATTGCCAATATGATTTGCCTCGGTACTCACGTAGATGCGTTTTCCAGCATCCATTGACTCGGTGGGACTACTGCCAGCCATAGAACGGCGAGAGGAGATCTCCTTGACACAGTCGGTTACGAGGTTCATCTGTTCTTCGTCCATGATCCTAGTTGGCCATCAACAAGTGGATAAGAATAGCGTTCAAGGGAGGTAACAGCTCAACTGTCTATGTATGTAACGTTGAAGAAGCGGTGTACTTCCAATAGAAGTCCACGTCGCTGCTTCTCAACGTTCACAGTAGTAGAAAGTAATATTAAGAAGTTTCTAAGTTACTTTAGGGCCGAGGGAAAACCGTCCCGGGTCTTGGTGGTTGTTCGGAAATACATAGTATTTTTATTTTCGATTATTTTACGTCGTAAAATATCTCCTCACGTGATTGCATAATATAATTATTTGGAATATTCCAGGCAAAAATTGGACACTCCGGTAAGAAGAGAACCCTGTCGCAGTCGAAATCGTAACCGCAATCATTGCCGTTACCCGCAGATATAGTAGATCCAGCCGATTGGACCTCCTCAACTGCAAACATGGCTACATATAATTCGTCAAGGACAATCACCGGCAATGATTTTCTCGAACGCGGAGAATGGCTTGCTCTAGCAAACCGTGCTCGTGAGTGAAGGGTACGAGGCATCTTGTAGCGAGTTCTTGGCTTTGAATACATCGCTGAGAAGATTGGCTAGAGAATAACTAAGCCGATTAGACTGGAGAGAAGGCGCACCAGGATTTGAATATGCCGCAGTCATATAAAGTGGAATGTAATATGCACCTCAGATCATTTTGCCGTTGATGGATTGCATCCAAGCACTCATTGTCAGGAAACTGATTCTCATCATTCCGAGTTGTGAACGACTTAACATTCGGGCACATGACTGTCGCGTACTCAGATATCTTAGTTCTGGACACCTGCACAGTCATACCCGCAAACTATCCAAAGTTGGCTTGAACGTGTTGTCCACGTTTGCGAAGATTGGATCGCTGGGGTCGCAAGTGGGATAGGACAGATAGAAGATCGGCTTTGAATTTGGGTCTCGGTCCTTCAGAGGGATGCCGATACGTGTTTCAAAGAGTAAGCGCAAGATAGATAGCAGTGTTCAGAGTACAACAACAGCAAATACAGATTCCTCGAAATAAGTACGCTGGAGAAAAATCAGAGAAAAGCATGCCAGGATAATAGACGGCACATACAATAGATTACAACAATAAAGGATCGGTTGAAATCTGAGGAACACCATCAGAAAGGCTACGCGGGAGCAATGGAGACTGCTCACCACTTCCTCCTCCTCACGTATTGCCAATACAGCAAAAGTGCAAATGCTGAGATGATTATCAAGCCACCGCAAAAAACGAGCCCACCCACCAGGGCCGCCAATGCTGCTTTGCCTGCTTCTAAGGCTCTGCTATCCTGTTCGGTGATACAAACGGCACCCAATGGGCATGCGGCGACCCCAACAAAGACCAGGATAAACCCGCATGGAATAAATTTCCCCCAGCGAGTCCACCACGTCTGAGGTTCATCGTCATCGAAAAAGTCCTCTCTGGGGGATTGCTTCTCCGGAGCCAGAAGTATCCAAAATGCGAGCGCGAGCGGCAGCGCCAGTATGGTGCCCCCAGTCGCCCCTGCCTCAGCAAAGGATCTCACTGAGACATGCCCACCGATAATAGCCCGCCCTAGGGACGCATATATGGTGGAAAACAGCGGTGGGAGCGGAAGGAAGAATAAGAGGAGAATGCACGTCTGGAAAATGGTCGTTGGCGGCAGCCACGGCGTCGGTAGAACACCCTGCACTTCCTGCGCAGCCTTTTCTTGTACTTGGAGAGTCGAATTACGGGGAAGGGGAACGGAAGGAGCGTGGGCGTCATTATTAGGCGAAGATATTGTAGGATTATTGGGCGGTAAAGGTGGCACAGCAGATGAAGGTGGTGGGTAGAAAAAGCCGACTGTCGAGCGCGGTGTCGGTGCACCTCTCTCCCAAGGCGAAGGGTTGTCGTCGTTGTCATCGTCGACATCGCGCGACCACGGCAGCGAAAAGCCAGGCATCAGCGAAAAGGACGGTGGTGGATGGGAATGAACATGCACTGCCGGCCCAGAGTGCTGCCTGGCGGTGACATTCCTTCTTTCGTTTCTTCCATCATGTCAATTTATACACGGGCGCGCCCCAGTGTCTGCCGCTAACACCGACCCTAACGAGGATCCCGGAAATAAGCAATTCGGTACCGAGGAAGGTGGTCACTGGTGGAGAGAAAAACAGGCAGCTCGGTGTCGCTCGGTATGTGCTCATCGTCGCTTCGTGTATATACGATGGTGACAGGATAACTGAAGGATTCGAAGGGCTCGGTTACGAAATGGAGGCCTCGTTATACGTAAGGCAGCTCGCGACCCGAATTGCCAAATGAGCATCGCGATGGAACCCTCTCCTTCTTTCTCCCTTCCAGGATATCCAGTAATTGCTCTGTGATCTCGACCGGTACGTGCTCTATATCTGCATCTGGACATCGAATGTTCATAGAACGAAGCCAGGACTCGAGATTTCTCTTTGAGGGGCAGGCCGTTGGTCGCAGTCAGCACTCGTCACTGTTGGACTGACCCTGAGAAGGATACTACATATGTTCAACATGAGAGTGTGGTGGAAAGATGACGTTCAGCGTCGAATTACTCGCTTCGAGGTTTGTTTATGTGTCTTTTTCCCTTCTCAGTGTTTTCCTAGGCTCAGCTAGAAATTATCGACCCTTTATCGGTTGTCACCGGTAGTCAAATAGCCCAGGAACAAATCGCCTGACTATGGGATCCCTTCTGACTTCCAATTGACTTTTTTTCAAGTAAGTCGTCCATCAAGTTTACATATCTATAGGATCAAACGAAATGCCGTATTACTGGCCTCCTCCAATGCGAAGATTCTTCTGACTTCGTGATTTGCCAACGATATCTTCCACTTTGCGCAGCGAAAGAGCATCATCGTACTCCGAACCATTCCTACCACTCGTTTCCTGCCCCATCGACGGTGTAAAACACAGCGACCCCTCCAATTTGGGGCTCATGATCTGCCTCGGACTCTGCGGGAGTGGATGATTCTGATTGGCCGTAGTGTTTGTTCGAGAAGGCTTGACAGGACTACGGCTCCGGCTCCTCTCTCCACGAGACGGGAGCGCCGTGTACTTGTCCGTCTCTGGTTGACTTCCCCAGAAAAATCCTCCGAGACCGCCAGACGGGGTCTTCGTTACCGCTGGCGTGGGCAGCGGTGATTCCTCGACAATTCTGAATCCTCCCGTACTCGTCCCCGTCACGCTTCTACCTAAGCGACCATCTTCGACAATCATATCCGAATCGGCCCGGACATGATTCCTGCGTCTCGACACGACGCGTTGGGGCCTTCCTCCCGTTACACGGGAGACGGTCTCCCGGGCGCTTGCCATAAATTCTTCATCACTCTCATACGCGTCCAGGAACGACATACTGTCGTCGTCGTGTTTCTCTTTTTCATAGTCCTCGTCTCCTTCTCCAACTTGAGAATAGACGGACACCGAAGCCATCGTGGTAGTCGTGTTCATACGCGAGATTCGTGTGGAGGAATTTTTAGCCCGTGATGGGTGCGAAGATCTGGTCCGCCGTGGGTCGGTAGGGGGAACGAGGAAAGCCTTTTCCTGCCTCTGCGTCTCTATCGACGGCCACGCAAATCCTTCATCTGCCTTTACTCCTCCCGCCTCCGAGTCATTGCCGGACCTACCTCGAGTTCCGTCTTTCCTCGCTTGCCTTTCCGTGTCAAGCATCCCCACCCTATCCATGCGCACAGACTTCCAGTATGGCC
>JAUDZF010000168.1:0-2500 GCA_030407055.1 Armillaria mellea
GCTAGTATTAAAAGGAATGCAGAGAACACTTGAGGGCCGGGCTAAAGAGAAGGGGAGGGTCGGCCGCTCCCCCTTCAACAAATCCCATGGCCCAAGGCTTGGGCCCCGGTAGGGCCCTTGTTTAGAAAAATTTTCGTGTTTTTAGGTAGAAATAAATTCAAACTGTGCATTGTTTCATTCCAGGTCCGAAATTCTAAGTCTAAGCAGTCAATCTAAGGTCAGACAAGGTAACCAAACAAACTTGGGCCTTGGTACTTGTATTAGCCTTATAGAAAGGGTAAAAAGTCGAAATCTTCGGTGTAATCTTCAATTTATAGAGAACTAAGGTAACAATTACTTACAGGCAAGTCATTCCATAGTCTAATACCTTATACCCGTAGTCTACAAGTGTTTTTAATGTACTAGGATCCTATTAGCCTTATAGAAAGGGGTAAAAAGTCGAAATTTTCGGGTATGTAATCTTCAATTTATAGAGAACTAAGGGTAACATTTACTTACAGGCAAGTCATTCCATAGTCTAATAGCTCATACCCGTCGTCTACAAGTGTTTTTAATGTACTAGGATCCTTAGATACTTAATAGAAACCTGTTTACATGACTAAAAACCGAAATCTTCGAATTTCTCAACAACCAACAGGGCTACCACCCTCAAATAAGTCATCCCCATAGTCTACTAAGTCATATCTGTAAGCTACAAGTGTTTTTAGAACGATGGGATCAATATTGAATACCCATAATGATATACTCCTCCTCCCCCAAAAATGAAAAACACTCAAATCCGACTCAGGAACCACCTAAACCAGTTTAAAATGACATTTGAGCAAGTTGACTAATGACCCCCTCCTACCCCCCCTTACCTACACCATCCTAATAGCCTTCAAATGACCAAAAATGCGGTTTAAAACATGTAAAAACAGGTCAGAAAGTCCCCCATCCCATCCTACAGCACTAGAAAGCATCCCCAGTAAGCCCCAGGCTTAGTCCCCCTTACATTTCCTTACCAAAATGCGCCCACAGTAAGCCCCCCCTTATATTTCCTTACAAAAATGCGTCCAAAGTAATCCCCCACCTTACCCAGCCTTAGATTTCCTTACCAAAATGCACCCACAGTAAGCCCCCCCTTATATTTCCTTACAAAAATGCGTCCACAGTATACCCCCCCTTACCTTTCCTTACAAAAATGCCCCCCCCAGTAAGCCCCAGCCTTGTCCCCCCTTATATTTCCTTACAAAAATGCGTCTACAGTATACCCCCCCTTACCTTTCCTTACAAAAATGCATCCCCAGTAAGGACAATAGTTAGCCTCCCTTACCTTTCCTTACAAAAAGTGCGTCCAAGTAAGCCCCCCTTACATTTGCTTAGCTTTGGCCGAGTTCAGCGCTCAAATTCTAAGTTAAAACGAAAGTCGCGTTTTAGTGGACAGGCGGCTTCACGCCTCATGCAATTTCGGGTATTTTTCGGTGTTAGTGTGGGGTACCCCCCTTATATGGGAGAACAGTGAAAGGGTCAAGCAAGCAAACTATTGTTAGGTTGCTAGGCTTGATCTGAGTAGCTTAGTATCTCAATAGTAATCTGTTCAAGGGTTGAACGGGTCAAGCAAAGGACTGTTACAGGTACTAAGCTTGGACCTAGTAGGCTTGTAAACTGGTTGCTATGGGGAAAGGTGCACGGTTCGAGTTCGGCGAGCTGTTGTAGGAAGGATGCTACGCTTGGTACTGAGTACCCTAGTATCTCGATAGGTTGATGGGTGGTACAAGGGTTGAAAGGGTTGAGAACGTATGCTCAATCCAAGTAAGCTTGTACGGCTTGTTACTATTGGGGGAACGGTTAAAGGGACGAGTTAGCAAACTAACTGCTACGGTAAGCTTGGCTTGGTCTATGTAGCTTAGTACTCGTTGGTGTGAGGGTCAAGTAAGGTGAATCGTTGTAGGAAGGATGCTACGCTTGGTGCTGGGTAACCTGGTATCTCGATGGGCTAATAGGTGGAACGGCTGAACGGTTTTGAGAGTGTATGCTCAATCCAAGTAAGCTTGTGTCGCTTGTTACTTATTGGGTGAACGGTTAAAGGGTATTGAGCTAGCAAACTAACTGCTACGATAAGCTGAGCTTGGTGACTTGCATTTTTGTATGGGCGAACGCGAAAGGGTCAAGCATGTAAAAGTGTTATGATCTCGGTAGCTTAGTAGGTCGTACACTAAGGGAACGTTGAGCTTCCTTTAGGTTGGGTGAACGTCGCTCAATGGGATTCTACGGTTTCGTAGTCTAAGCTGTTGATGTCGGTCTAGTACCTCAATCGCAGTTGGGATAGTTGGTTACTTTTGGACCAAGCTATAGATGCGCTTGCCTGTCAAGATGTACTAGCTTGGGATGGAGGTTAGCCTGGCTATTGAAGCGTTTCGACGCTGAGCCATAGAAAGTCGAATACTATGATTTGTATAGTATTCGCACTGAACGAAGGTTGTGGATTACTAGCTGATAGCTAATCTTGAAGCAGCAACTA
>JAUDZF010000168.1:10000-12500 GCA_030407055.1 Armillaria mellea
TAGAGCGCGCTTGATCGCCTATTTTGGTAATCATGGTACTATAGCTTTGCTTCATTACCTTTGTTAAGTTGGCCCGTTAGCTTAACTTAGCTTAGACTTGTTAACTTGTTCACAGACCTTTGCTCTGCTTAGGAAGTGAAAGGGATTTAGCTGTGGTCGCTTTTGATTTCCGTTTTTGGAAGTCGATTGATTTCCATTTTAGGAAATCAAGCGACCTTATGCCTTGCTTAGGAAGTGAATGGTGCACAAGCTTAGCTTTGTTAGCTTTGTTAATGAACCGAGGGCTTATCCTTGCTTAGGTCGAGCTTACCTTTGCTTAGGATAATTTGTTAGGTTGGCTTTAGCTTGCGCTTGATTGCCTATTTTGGCAATCATGGTACCATAGCTTTGCTTAAGAAGTGAATAGGGCGCAAGCTTAGCTTTGTTAGCTTTGTTCATGGACCTTTGCTTTGCTTAGGAAGTGAACGGGATTTAGCTTAGCTGTGGTCGCTTTTGATTTCCATTTTTGGAAGTCATTTGAATACCATTTTAGGAAATCAAACGACCTTATGCCTTGCTTAGGAAGTGAACGGTGCGCAAGCTTAGCTTTGTTAGCTTTGCTTAGAAAGTGAATGGGTACAAGCTTAGGTAGCTTAGCTTTGTTAGCTTTGTTAATAAATCAAGAGCTTACCTTTGCTTATGATAATTTGTTAGGATGGCCTTAGCTCATGCTTAGAGTGCGCTTGATTGCCTATTTTGGCAATCATAGTACTATAGCTTTGCTTCCTTACCTTTGCTTAGCGGCGCAAGCCTAGGTAGCTTAGCTTAGTTAGATTGTTAATGAAACAAGCACTTACCTTTGCTTAAGATTGTTACAAGATTTGTTAGTTGACATTAGGGCGCATTTGATTGCCTTTTTTGGTAATCAGATAACCGTAGCTTTGCTAACGATTGACCTTACCTTTTGTTAGGTCGGTTAGCTTAGCTTTGTTAACGGAATGAGGGATTGCCTTTTGTTAGGTTGACCTTGTCTTTGCTTTGTTAGGTTGGTTAGCTTGCGCTTGATTGCTGTTTTTGGATATTGCTTGATTGCCTTTTCTGGAAATCGCATACCATAGCTTTGCTTCATTACCTTTGCTTAGAAAGTGAACGGAGCGCAACGTTAGCTAGCTTACAATTCAGCTTACCTTTTTGTTAGGTCCGTTCCTTAGCTTATTGTTACGGGTGCTTACCTTTTGTTACGTTGGTTGGCTTTTTGTTTTCTGAGACTAAGTTAAAACGACAGTCGCGTTTTAGTGGACAGGGAGCTTCACGCCTCATGCAATTTCGGGTATTTTTCGGGGATAGTGTGGGGTATACCTCTTATAAGAAAGAACCTTGGGCCTCACCTTGGACCCAATGGTTTCGGTTAGCATTCTATACTAACGATTGAATGCTTAACGAGTTAGACTCGTTAGTGAGCTGTATAACCGGCAGCTCAAAGCCTTGAAAGCACCTATCTATAGCTTCAAGGTAAGCAAGGACGGGACGGCGAGGTCCTGAGGTGGGCTCTGCATTCCTTGGAATGCTGGTCCCCTTGGTATCTCCCTTTCCTTACCCTTTTGAGGGTAAGAGAGAGGGGGATACTGGGGGGCTAGTATTAAAAGGAATGCAGAGAACACTTGAGGGCCGGGCTAAAGAGAAGGGGAGGGTCGGCCGCTCCCCCTTCAAAAATCCCATGGCCCAAGGCTTGGGCCCGGTAGGGCCCTTTTTAGAAAAATTTTCGTGTTTTTAGGTAGAAATAAATTCAAACTGTGCATTGTTTCATTCCAAGGTCCGAAATTCTAAGTCTAAGCAGTCAATCTAAGGTCAGACAAGGTAACCAAACAAAACTTGGGCCTTGGTACTTGTATTAGCCTTATAGAAAGGGTAAAAAGTCGAAATCTTCGGTGTAATCTTCAATTTTATAGAGAACTAAGGTAACAATTACTTACAGGCAAGTCATTCCATAGTCTAATAGCTCATACCCGTCGTCTACAAGTGTTTTTAATGTACTAGGATCCTTAGATACTTAATAGAAACCTGTTTACATGACTAAAAACCGAAATCTTTGAATTTCTCAACAACCAACAGGGCTACCACCCTCAAATAAGTCATCCCCATAGTCTACTAAGTCATATCTGTAAGCTACAAGTGTTTTTAGAACGATGGGATCAATATTGAATACCCATAATGATATACTCCTCCTCCCCCAAAAATGAAAAACACTCAAATCCGACTCAGGAACCACCTAAACCAGTTTAAAATGACATTTGAGCAAGTTGACTAATGACCCCCTCCTACCCCCCCTTACCTACACCATCCTAATAGCCTTCAAATGACCAAAAATGCGGTTTAAAACATGTAAAAACAGGTCAGAAAGTCCCCCATCCCATCCTACAGCACTAGAAAGCATCCCCAGTAAGCCCCAGGCTTAGTCCCCCTTAGATTTCCTTACCAAAATGCGCCCACAGTAAGCCCCCCCTTATATTTCCTTACAAAA
>JAUDZF010000168.1:22500-25000 GCA_030407055.1 Armillaria mellea
TTAGCTTGCGCTTGATTGCTGTTTTTGGATATTGCTTGATTGCCTTTTCTGGAAATCGCATACCATAGCTTTGCTTCATTACCTTTGCTTAGAAAGTGAACGGAGCGCAACGTTAGCTAGCTTACAATTCAGCTTACCTTTTTGTTAGGTCCGTTCCTTAGCTTATTGTTACGGGTGCTTACCTTTTGTTACGTTGGTTGGCTTTTTGTTTTCTGAGACTAAGTTAAAACGACAGTCGCGTTTTAGTGGACAGGGAGCTTCACGCCTCATGCAATTTCGGGTATTTTTCGGGGATAGTGTGGGGTATACCTCTTATAAGAAAGAACCTTGGGCCTCACCTTGGACCCAATGGTTTCGGTTAGCATTCTATACTAACGATTGAATGCTTAACGAGTTAGACTCGTTAGTGAGCTGTATAACCGGCAGCTCAAAGCCTTGAAAGCACCTATCTATAGCTTCAAGGTAAGCAAGGACGGGACGGCGAGGTCCTGAGGTGGGCTCTGCATTCCTTGGAATGCTGGTCCCCTTGGTATCTCCCTTTCCTTACCCTTTTGAGGGTAAGAGAGAGGGGGATACTGGGGGGCTAGTATTAAAAGGAATGCAGAGAACACTTGAGGGCCGGGCTAAAGAGAAGGGGAGGGTCGGCCGCTCCCCCTTCAAAAATCCCATGGCCCAAGGCTTGGGCCCGGTAGGGCCCTTTTTAGAAAAATTTTCGTGTTTTTAGGTAGAAATAAATTCAAACTGTGCATTGTTTCATTCCAAGGTCCGAAATTCTAAGTCTAAGCAGTCAATCTAAGGTCAGACAAGGTAACCAAACAAAACTTGGGCCTTGGTACTTGTATTAGCCTTATAGAAAGGGTAAAAAGTCGAAATCTTCGGTGTAATCTTCAATTTTATAGAGAACTAAGGTAACAATTACTTACAGGCAAGTCATTCCATAGTCTAATAGCTCATACCCGTCGTCTACAAGTGTTTTTAATGTACTAGGATCCTTAGATACTTAATAGAAACCTGTTTACATGACTAAAAACCGAAATCTTTGAATTTCTCAACAACCAACAGGGCTACCACCCTCAAATAAGTCATCCCCATAGTCTACTAAGTCATATCTGTAAGCTACAAGTGTTTTTAGAACGATGGGATCAATATTGAATACCCATAATGATATACTCCTCCTCCCCCAAAAATGAAAAACACTCAAATCCGACTCAGGAACCACCTAAACCAGTTTAAAATGACATTTGAGCAAGTTGACTAATGACCCCCTCCTACCCCCCCTTACCTACACCATCCTAATAGCCTTCAAATGACCAAAAATGCGGTTTAAAACATGTAAAAACAGGTCAGAAAGTCCCCCATCCCATCCTACAGCACTAGAAAGCATCCCCAGTAAGCCCCAGGCTTAGTCCCCCTTAGATTTCCTTACCAAAATGCGCCCACAGTAAGCCCCCCCTTATATTTCCTTACAAAAATGCGTCCAAAGTAATCCCCCACCTTACCCAGCCTTAGATTTCCTTACCAAAATGCGCCCACAGTAAGCCCCCCCTTATATTTCCTTACAAAAATGCGTCCACAGTATACCCCCCCTTACCTTTCCTTACAAAAATGCCCCCCCAGTAAGCCCCAGCCTTGTCCCCCCTTATATTTCCTTACAAAAATGCATCTACAGTATACCCCCCCTTACCTTTCCTTACAAAAATGCATCCCCAGTAAGGACAATAGTTAGCCTCCCTTACCTTTCCTTACAAAAAGTGCGTCCAAGTAAGCCCCCCTTACATTTGCTTAGCTTTGGCCGAGTTCAGCGCTCAAATTCTAAGTTAAAACGAAAGTCGCGTTTTAGTGGACAGGCGGCTTCACGCCTCATGCAATTTCGGGTATTTTTCGGTGTTAGTGTGGGGTACCCCCCTTATATGGGAGAACAGTGAAAGGGTCAAGCAAGCAAACTATTGTTAGGTTGCTAGGCTTGATCTGAGTAGCTTAGTATCTCAATAGTAATCTGTTCAAGGGTTGAACGGGTCAAGCAAAGGACTGTTACAGGTACTAAGCTTGGACCTAGTAGGCTTGTAAACTGGTTGCTATGGGGAAAGGTGCACGGTTCGAGTTCGGCGAGCTGTTGTAGGAAGGATGCTACGCTTGGTACTGAGTACCCTAGTATCTCGATAGGTTGATGGGTGGTACAAGGGTTGAAAGGGTTGAGAACGTATGCTCAATCCAAGTAAGCTTGTACGGCTTGTTACTATTGGGGGAACGGTTAAAGGGACGAGTTAGCAAACTAACTGCTACGGTAAGCTTGGCTTGGTCTATGTAGCTTAGTACTCGTTGGTGTGAGGGTCAAGTAAGGTGAATCGTTGTAGGAAGGATGCTACGCTTGGTGCTGGGTAACCTGGTATCTCGATGGGCTAATAGGTGGAACGGCTGAACGGTTTTGAGAGTGTATGCTCAATCCAAGTAAGCTTGTGTCGCTTGTTACTTATTGGGTGAACGGTTAAAGGGTATTGAG
>JAUDZF010000169.1:0-42371 GCA_030407055.1 Armillaria mellea
ATTCGAGGAAACAAAGTCAATAATGAGGTACTTATCCTCATTTCCGTTGCGCTTTGATGTTGAATTAATCACCATTATCTTAGCAGGAATACTTTGAAGGCCGCGAAATGTGTACTCTGGCCGATGCCACGGATCTAGGCTCATTATCCCCGCATGTCATTCAACTTCCTCTCTCCCGAAACTTGGAATATCAGAGGAGTCTTCGGGAGAGTGTACTTCATTACGACGTTGTTTGATTTTGGTTTGCGTGGGGGGTAACGCAATGGTGTTTTTTCTTGTTCATTGGATTGTATCTTATCATTTATAGGTCTAACTATTTTACTTTGAGGTATTCAAGCCCCAAATACAGCTCAATTTCCGCCGTTCGAGACTTGAAATGAACACCTCGTACTTGATTGGCAATCCAGCATTGTGCATTACACCCTGACACTTCGCAACGACACCCATCAATATGCCACGTCAAGCAAGTTCCTTCTATCCGAAACTCAGGACCTTGTGGCTCATACGAATGGAATCAGTTTCGAATCCCTCAAAATAGATGCTATCGGAATTCCGGCGGATTTTCAATGCAGGGAAATTAGATTTTACAAGGTACGTATTCTGTCATGAATGCCCTACCTCCGCAGTTACAGCGATCTCCCCGCTGCGGCTATTGTTGATTACAGGTGCAAAGAGCACGTTACGAACTTTTGGCTATGTTTCATATTTTCCCTCAACTTGAGCACTCTGACAACCGGTCATAGGAGATCAAATTGTATGTATATCGTTGTCAAGTCTTCATTCTAGTACGGTTACTTGGTTGTCGAACCTCGAAGCTATTTTGCGCACGTTGACGTCCTTGATTTCCAAATCGGGACTCGATATCTTTGACCCTGAAGGGATTGATGGCCGTGAAGGTGAGTACTTTTAAGCACTATGACTGGGTATTCATTTGAGAGAGTGACATATGATTATAGGTGGGGTATTAATATTGCAATAATAAATACTTTTGCCCCCGCCGAGGCATGTATACCACCAAGAATCCAACCCTCCGAAAGAAGAGTCAATGTGTCGTACTTGTGAACTTGAGCCCTGTAAGAAATAGGTGATGAAATGTTCATTAAGCGATGTTTCGTGTCATGGAAAAAAATTCTATGACAGTCCAACTCGGCAGAAATCAACATATGAGCAAGAAATCAAGGAAGTCCGAATTTCCAAGTGCACAACATCTTCCAAACTTCAAAATAACGGCGACCCTTCGGGTGCGGCAACTACGAGGCTTTTACGCCACTGTCAGAGTGTGCGGTGCTCGCATAGGCAGTTAATTCGCATCATATACGAGGGGATATCTGCACATCCCGGTGGATTTACCTACTTTGTTGCTTTTTAAACTCACACGGAGACTTGCGATGAGTTCTGTACAAAATATAAATGTCGGTAAAAGTATTTTCAAGTTGAACTAGTTGCTCGGCTTAAATGGATTGACATTAACAGCCCAATTTAAAGAGACATCAAATGAATCATCCTGCGAATCTTCCAACTTTCGGCATGCATGACGTGCCGTTGCACGTCAACATGTTTGACAGTCCGGCATATCTTCGTACCGTAGCGAAGATGATGGGGGAAGATAAAAGGACATCCCCATCTCTGGAAATAAACCATCCCGCCATCCCACCCTTTCCATTTCCTCCCCTCCTCTTCATGTCTTGCCCTCTCTTCTCTCCTTGTTTAATGCCCTGAACTATGTGGAGCTCACTGTGCCTATCACCGTGCACGACCGTCAGCTCGTTCCCCACCTCGCTTGCACGACGTGTCGTGGTCTCGTGACCGAAACTCGGTGCCCGGTTGCGCGGGTTTTCGATTGCCGAGCATTTTTCATATTGTTGACCGCCATGTTGGATGGCATCTTGTTGTCGAGCTCAACAGTGAGCTCGTCTCTTTTTATTTTGACTCAGTTTTTTCCTTATTTCTGATTGCTTGTATACAGCCCGGCCATCTTCCGACTCGATGAACTCCAAGTTCATGAATGTAAGTCTTCCCTGCGAGCAGTTCACCACATTGCAACTAGCTAACCTTTCTCTTTCAGATCGAACATCGTCTAGAACTGATTGGCCGCCTCAGACACGGTCCCAGTCATGCACCTCATGCGAAGGTACGTACGTGATCCCTTAATGGCGCCGTTCTCGCTAATGACCACCAAGATCGAATACGAAGTTTAGCTGCCGCTGCCGCGTCCCTCAACACTCGGCGGCACACGATGCTGAAAACACGGAATCCGGGCTGAAGCACGATCGAGTGAGCACGCACGAGTATGGAATGCACGGGAGTGGGTGTAAGAGAGTGGATGCGGATGGATGTCGGCGCATACGCAGGGTGGAGAGGGGTCGTGCTATTATTAGACAGGAGGGAGGGTGCATGCGTGGACTACTATTAGATGAGAGGGAGATGGAGGGAGGCGCGAGTGGGTGGAACGGAGGTGGATGGGAGGTCTATTCTTAGACCAGAGAAGCGAAATCGAGGGCTTGGACGACGTCGAGAGGGTCGCGGAAGTGGAAATCGGAGGTCGGATGCGGGTGAGCTCGTCGTTGAGGACGTGAATTTTGGAGGAAAGGTGAGCTTTGAGGCCTTGAGGGAGCGGAGCAGTACTCATCGTTTGGCTCTAGAGATATGCGTAGGCGGGAAGTTCGCTGCGAGCTCAGAATCACAAAAGTCGGTATAGTGGTCCCACGAGATGAGCCCGCGCTCCTCCTGGCCGTCATCAGCGATTCGCACTAGGCGACCGAGCCCCCAGCGCAACAGCATCCCGAGCTCATGGGGCCCCGCGAACCGTGCCTCTTCATGGAACTGGTGCTGCGTGGGCCCGGGGTCGGCGCACGCGTTGATGAAAGTCCGCATGAGCCGTTTGGTGGATGAGGAGGAGAGGTCGAGGGCCATGGAGGAGAAGACGAAGGGCGTCGTTATGCCCCCCCGGTTGCCCAGCTCCTCACTGACGACGTCGACAAGCTGCGAGACCTGCTCGAGGCCGAGCACGACGTGCCGCTCATACGCGAGATATCCATAGTCGATCTCCGTCCCATCGCGTGGCCTACCAAGCGTGAATGGCAGGAACCCATCTGCAGGCGGTGTTGGTGGCAACGGCGGCTGCTGCGACTGTGACGACACTCATCCGAACTCGTCAGTGCTGGTATCCAGTCGGAGGTTCTTCGGCGCCGTCGAGGCGTTCCTTGACCGCGAGAATATGCTCGGCATCGTTGAGTGAGACGACGAGCTCGCGATTTTTTAAAAGAAACTGTGTGTAACAAGGTTCAGGGTACGCTGTCTTTTGCCTGATCCCAATCATCCGGCCTGGGAGAAGATTTTATCTACTACCTACTACCTACCTACGTACCCACCGTGTGTTCAGCGTTCGCATGTAGGCTTACATTGTCGGAAGCGTTTGTCTCCTTCATGATGGCGGTGATACAGAATTGGCTGGCCGTTCTACCCTCTTCTGTCTTTTAGGAGATTTTCGTCCATGTCATCGCTTCGCTCTCGTGTAAGTTACCTATCGGCTTTCGAAAATAGACTCTAGTGACGGTAAGGGTCTCGGAAATTGCATCGTCCATTGATACTATCGTTTCTTCAACCGTGTGCTGCGCCGTAGTCCAAGGATCACGAAAGGTAATCACAGCAGTGATGCAAAAGTACAGAGGGGGAAAAGTAATCCGAGTCATTAAGCCGTCCCATGTCCTTTAAATTTCCCCGTCTCTCAGTATTGTTCGCTTCCGTCCTACATTACATTCGCTCTTCCGCATTTCGGACGCTGCTTATATTTCAACTAGGCTTCACCCCTCCCCCCTTCCGTTCATGGACGTCCCCCTCCTAATACATGCCCATCAACACCGAGCTGGCCATCGCCACTCATTTACGCTTGACAGCTTGCATCCTTCCAAACACGATCACCCTGACAAGTCGGCCTTACACATCCATGTTTCTCCGAGCATCACGTCCGTCCCCTCCTCACTATCCCCACGACTCGCGTCTGAGGCCTAGGATTCGCGCCCCGGCCAATGATAATTACTCATTAATCACTCCTCCCTTGCAATTTGGACATAGTACCCTTGGTTGCATCACCGTGCCTTGATGTGACTCAGATTTACACGCGGAGCGAATCTCTGCTTGGATGGAATCAATACCTACCTTGCCCCCTCGAGACAAACGGACGTATCATTTCGTCATCCGCTTCTTTATCGTTACCTTCCATCGCTCCAACGATTGATGAACAACCAACGGCGCTTTGTCCCTATCTATCTGACTTACCACTTCCCAACTTACACATTACTTCTATTCCCCCGCCCATCCCAAAAGAAAACGATACGACAAACCCCGAGTACTAGTCTCACCTCACAAACGAAACCTCATCTTTGTCCATTTCTTCCCTTCGCACCCAATTAAACCTCTCACCGGTCCAACACGGCAGCCGGACCGGAAAACCTATCTCCAGATGTCGTACAAGTCATAGGAGCTCCAACCTCCACCCCCATCTCCCAACAGAGGGAGGAATGTCGTATCGTATGCTCTTCCATCCTTTCGAACTCGACGCGTAATGGACGTTACCCTTCAAAATCGCCGAGGAGATCAACACGGGATTCTCTATCATATAAATGACGGGTAGCTACCGGAGTCGTGTCCAACCCGTCTTTGACAGTGTTGGAGTTAACCGAGGATTAATTCATCAACGCGGGACCTAACGCGTCAATATCAAACACTCCTGGCAAGTGACTATCTCGCGCTAATCAAAATACAAGGGAACAGATTGGAGAGATGATTTTTTGATGATCTATCTCGGTTGATAGTTCATTTTCTTGTGGGTGAATTCATTCCGTTGTGTATTCCTTGCCCAATCGAATTATCTTGAGATTATCATCATTTGTAAATCATGATTGTATACAGGCTCTTACGATCCCGTATACAAGATACGAAGACCTGCACTATCCTGCTCTGCACGACTGGCCTCTTAGAACACAGCCTATCGTCTACATCGCCACCTTCCCGGCCGAGTGCTCAGAAGAACAAACGGGTTAGCTTCAATTACATGCTCTTTCTTTTGAACTCCTGGGAGACAAGGTGCATCCTGTACTACCTGTTTCTGTTTCTGGTGTGGTGACGGATAATAATCTTCCGCGAGAAAGGTAAACTTCTCTTTCCCTCGGTCAATGATGTCCTGATAGCTAATAGATGCTCAGTATTAGGTACTTTGTGGCTGGTGCTGAAACCTGATTTTTATTTCGCTTCGCCTTCTAAGAGTTCAAAGATGAGATGCAAAACACGGTGATCTTCGTGGGAGAAGCAGTATTTGACAGCAGTCGCTGTTAGTCCACGGTTATTCTCGTAAAAGTGCAACTCACGATTTAATACTATTCTTCGGAATCGTAGGTGAAGATTCCGAGAACGGAGGTCCGAGGCTGCCGATTGATGACTGCGCTGCGAGAAGAAAGAAGCATAGACTATAAATTGTTTTGGCATTGATAATATAATGCGGACAGTGGATATCGAGGACGGTGGACTGAAGCTCGAGAGGCATATCAAGACATTCATTCCTGTCGACTCGGTGTCAGAGAACGCGGCAATTGGGGTGAGTCATCTCCAATCCTCCACCGGGACTTTGAGCCTCTTCACACCCACCACGTGCCACCAACTTGGATACGAATGAATACAAATTACTCACTCGAATTGAACTTGGAAGGATTCATAGTACAAATGATACAGACACCCACACCTGCCCTCTCGCCGGGCAATGGGGTCCGGAGTCGCGTCCAACCCAGCGTTGGAGCGGCGCCTCAGCACTAACCGGGGATTAACTTATCCTCGTATGAATGGATCTTTATCATGCCGCCTCCCTAGGGAGCAACATATATTGGCTGAACCGCGTAAGAGAGCGCTCAGCATCCACCGGGGGCGGGTAGTACAAACAAGTGCCCTAATTTACCCTTCCATCCCTCCGAAACCGACACAGAAATCTCAGTACGTGAGTACCCCTTCAAAAAGACGAGAGAGAGAAAATACGACATTTTCTATCTCCAAGGCGAACGAAGCATCAAATTATCTACTCATAGGTCGCTGTGGCGTGCTGTCCATGCCGCATCTCTTCAGGGATATATTGGCTATAACGGTTGAGTGTATGAAGACCAGAGCAATGTTCAACGCGGGACCTGGCGCGTCAATATCAAACCGCTCCTGGCAGGTGACCATCTCGCGCTAATCAAAATGCAAGGGAACGGATTGGAGAGATGACTTTTTGACGCGCTCTTTACCTACGGCAAAGTACGTGGGCTTTCCCATTAAATAATATTTAAAGACTCATTATGTTGTGGTGGATCTAAATCCGCACCCGCCTTCCCCACTTTTTAATAGCTGCTTACCAGGAGCGTAAGCGCCTTGTGACTTGTCCGTGTGAAATCATCATGGCATACGTCCCGTTTATAGATCGGCACTTTGATCACCGGGCAAACCAATCTGATCTCTACATTATACATCGACAGCAACCTATTTATGCTCTCTGCGGAGTTCACGTGGGGCAGACCGCCACTCTCTCTCTCTCTCTCTCGCCCCACAACCATGCTGAAAGGTATGCTCCATTATTCATCACCACGCTTTATCTCGCACACCCCACAGCGCTATATGTCCTTGTTGGGATTTACAACTTCAAGCTTATGCCGGAAGATTCCCGAACATTCGGCTTAGTAATTTGTTATGATACTTGGATAATTTTAGGTACTTTAGGTAGAATATTCTAGATACTTTTGTAGTATTTAAGGAGCTCGTTCCGAGCTCTAGTAGCTAACAATTCCAGTATTTACCTACTGCAAGCCTCCCACTGCTGTGGTTTACAACAGTCCTCAAACGACTCGTATACTCATTTTTCACCCCCGAACGATCCAACACATGGCGAACCATCTGCACCGCCGCCTCCTTCCGCTTCACCCTCGACCACTCCGACTTTCTCTCCAACATGCCTTCCTCTCTCACCAACTACCTCCAATGGACGGAATCGCAGAACCTCCCAGCAACGATCGAGGAACTCCCGGACGGCGCACGTCTATTGTGGGTGGGTCCGAAACGCGTGGATAGAGTTATTTTGTACTGTCACGGTACGTATTGCTTTACTAAAGTAATTGAGTGGTTAGCTGAGAATAAGTTTAGGAGGAGCGTATATGATGAGCTGCTCCGGAAGTGTCATGACATTTTGCCGATACCTCCAGTTGGAGCTCGAACAACGCAACATCCATGTCGGCATCGCAATCCTAGCTTACAGTACACCCGTTTCTTCTCTTGCCTTCCTTATTACTTACATGATCTCCACACCAGAACTCCTCCCAGAGAACCCCTTCCCCGCCCAACTCCGCGAAGCCACAGCCGCAATCGACACCCTCCTCCGCGCAGGCGCCGCCGACATCACCCTCGCAGGAGCCTCTGCCGGCGGGAATCTCGTCCTCCAACTCCTCACTCACATCCTGCACCCCCTCCCCTCCGTCCCCCTCATCTCCGTGCCGCGCTTCCGCAGTGTATTCCTCATGTCACCGTGGGTCGCCATGAAAGAGGACCGCGATCTCCCGCAGGAACTCCTCGAAGCAAAACACCAGTACGACAGCATGAGCTCCCGCTACGGCCGACTTGCCTGTCGGACGCTCCTCAAAGATATACCCGACACCCACATCCCATTCGTTGACCCCTTGGAAGCCACTGAAGACAGGTTCGATGGTATCTCCAGGCTCGCAGGGCGCGTGTTTGTCATGTGGGGAGAGGTAGAGTGTCTGAGGGAGGGCCAGAGGCGGCTCTGCAAGAGGTACATCGAGCCGTACCACCCGCATGTCGAAGTATACGAACAGGCATCTGGAATCCATTGTCAGCCCATATGGGACTCGTCCTGGATGGGGAACGTCGGGGAGCCGAGGATCGTAGAGTGGTTTACGCGTTTGTACGCGTCTGAGAAGGAGGATGTAATTTGATTCCTGTAATCCGAAGCCGTGATTTCGCCAAAAAGGAGCGTTTGTTCGTTACTGTCTCCGAGGCAAACTTCTACGCGTCACAAAGTGTTGAACAAACCTTCCAAGGATCGTAATCCATCACAGTACAACAAAGCGTGGGCTCCATCCTCAACTTCCGAGTGGTAGAAACGACATAAACACTGTGAACGAGGAACAGGAGGACAACGGCGCTCAGCCCATTGTAGGACCTCCACGACGAGAGTCTGCGATGATGTCAACAGTCGAATCGGACTAAGGCCTTCACATAATTGTGCTCCTTAAAGATCGACCTTAAGAATTTGGCTGACAGTTAGAAACAGATTCCGAAATGAGAAAGATTGGAAGAACAACTGTCAGTAGAGGATGGTGTAATTCTGACGTATCTGTGTTTAGAGACACTTCAGGTCGCTGTCATTGAAATGAAAATGTGGGCAAGATGGACGGCAAAGGGGCAGGGATCCATATTTGGTCTTTGCCTCGGAGACAGTCATTGGATTTGAACGACACCAGTCAAGCAGAGCATCCAATTTTGTCTGAAAACCTTGGTCAGAATGTTGAAAACAAAACTATGTCATCAACTCGACGTCGGAGATGATCACAAATGTAACGCCATCAGGGAAACGTAGTCAAAGAAAAATAACATAGAGAGGTGTTCCGTCCGCTAGGGACTGGTTAATGACCGTGTATACAACGAAGATATTGCTATTAGTGTGATAGCGAAATCGTTGATGAACTGGAAAGACCGGAAGGAACAGCCAACTTGGTGGCAAAGGGATGCTCAACATCGTCTTTGTCTTTGAGTCGCTGCAGCCAGATAGCTGAGAAGAGAGCCTGGAAAACACCACCAGGATAACCGAATCACTGCGAGTCAATACGGACGAAGAGGAGCCTGTGAGACTGCCTGCTGGATCTGCGAGCATTGGGAGCCATTCTTTGTGACCTTGGTGATACCGGTGGATCTATAGTTATCGAAGGACCGGCCAGGTATCGTAGACATAGTCAGGGAAAAATTAAATACCAGTACGAGAGGATAATGCATACGCGGTCGCGCAGCGCAGTTGATTGCTATATTCCACCTGGATGTCGTCCAGCCGATGTACGCACAAATACACTCCATCAAAGTAAGGTCTCCTTAAGCAATCTGCAGCTTCGAAAGATACACCCAGAGGCCATTCGAGGGAGGGGGAGTCAAGAAACGGGATCCCAAGAATATCGATGGTGGGAGAGGAAAGGACGGAGGAACAGGCCAAAGTGTTGATCCGGCCCGCCAACCCGCGGAGTTTGCCGTGCCGCCCGTCATTTCCTTTTTCCTTCGTCCGACTCGGAGGACGTGCTGCCAGTCAGACGCGTATTCATATTCTCGGAATACCAATCTCTATAATTTACGACTCTCTGTCCATGGCACGACTTGGAGCGGCCATTTCCTTTGCTCAGGACGGCTTTAACGCAGTGACAGGACCCTTCTGGTCCAACGTATACAATCACCGATTATTCTTACAGGATTACATGTTTCAGAGACGTCTCCAACAGAATGGTCAATGGGAATTACTGTGTATGGTAATCAATCAAATCACTTTCTACTTATTGGTTTGCTTCCAGCTACGGCGTTTGTCTTTCCCACTGGTCTACACCATTGTCCATGTAGAAACCACGACCGTTTCCAATTACCCGCCTCCTTTCTAAGGTGGTCATTGTCTTTTTCTTACGTATCGACGCGTCCTTGTCTACGCCACTCTAAAAAAAGGCCAGTTATTTACAGGGGCCAACTTATTGTACACGGCTATCTCCAAACCTCCACACTCGCCACTGACTCGACCTCTTTCCTCTCTTCTCTCGATCTCTTTCTTACTGTGTGATGCCCGAACTACAATTCCAGTCCGAGGGGTCCAGTCTCCCCGGCTTTCCTCAATACTTTCTACCGTACGCCGGTGTCCATGATCCCCAATCTCACGGCCACCATTCCTTCGGCAATAGGTGAATTCTATTTAATCTATCTCTCTCGAACCGCTCACCGTCTTTCCCTCAGCGTTGAGAACTTCAACCAGAACACGCCGATTGAACACATTCCCGCAGTCGGCAGTACTCTCTTTGCTGACTCTCAACAGCCCTCTCACACATAGTAATCCGAATTCTTCTCTCAAATATTTATCTTTCCTAATGCCTACATAGCCTACACAACAACCCGCAAGCTCCTGCTTTCCCCGCCAATCACCGGTGAATTAGAATTACATATATTTAATTAACGCACCCCCAACTGCTCACTGTCTTTCCTTTAGTGTTGGACACTTCGCTCAGAACACGTCGATTCAACAAAATGCTGAAGGAGCCACTGCTACCTTTCTAGACCGACAGTATTCTCACCCATAGTAAGCCGAACTCTTCGTCAAATAATTCTGTTTCCTAATGCTTACATATTCTACACTCCGTTCACAGTAGTGGGACCGTGCCGTGTAATACTACGTACCTACCTACTATCTACAACCCGCAAGCTCCTCCCTTCCCTCCCAATCACCACCAGTCGACGTATGCAGAAACTCAAGCATACTTTCCTCAGAAGCCGGGTTCATACCACGCTTCGGATGCCTTCGACAGCAGCGCTTGGCCCGCCGAACAGGGAGCCGTCTCCGGGTCGTCCACCTCCACTGTAGGACGACAGAATACAACTCTTCCAAACATGTGAGAGGGTCTTTTCACGCTCACGCCACTCAGCTGATAAAAATTATCTATCTGACAGAACGACTCACCGGTATTATCATCCTTATGCAGGCCGCAAGCGCCTTGTCCGAACGGGAATCGATAGTGCTTCGTATTCTCCCTCCTCCGAGTCGTGAGTGGCAGTTTCACTTCGGCTTCGTTTTTTTTTTGTTTGGGTCTAAATCGGCGGTGCTAGTTCTCGACGATTAATCAAACCGGTGGATGAAGAGGAACTTCCGCTGTTATGGCGCGCTTTCACCCCCACAAACCTTGGGTGCGTCGGCTCTTCCTCGTGACAGAGAATACTTGTTGACTGATACTCCCAGCGATCATATCCCATCTGAGGCGTCCGACGCGCAAGGAAGCGAGGACACACACTCAGACGCCAGAACTCTTACTGTTCCGTGAGTACTCTCACACCTAGCGTGAAAAACCAACAGCGTACTAATACTCGATATAGACCTCAGCCTTCTGACCATCTCGACGAAGCGGTAATGAAGCCATGGCAAGCATCTCTCCCTTCCCGTAATCTACCATCTACTCACGCATCTCGGCTAGCCCCCGGGGATACCACCCAGTCTCATTGACAGACCTACAGACCGAACGCGTCGTCGCCGCATTCGGCATTCCCGCCATCTGCTACGAACGGAATGTCGACACAGACACCCACACCTGCCCTCTCGCCGGGTGCGAGCAGAAATTCACTGGGAGTTCCTTTCGCGCGCATTTCCGCAGGTTCCACAAGGCGCCGCCTGGGGGTCGTCTCTACTACTGCAGGGTGCAGTCGCACCCGAAGGCGCGGTGTACGGGGAAGGAGGTGCATAATACGGCGTGGGCGCAGCATTTCCTGGTGATGCATTCTCTGAAGGGGGTGTTGTGTCCGTTTTGCTTGTCGGAGGAGAGGCATAAGCAGGATGTGGTGAAACATTTTGATACGTGCGAGGTGTTGAGTGGTGGGGGTGCAGAGGCATGAAACTGCGTGGCATCCGGGATTTTGTAGTAGGTTCCTGTGCATAATTTAGAGGGCACTAGAAATTCAGCGTGGTCACATGCGTGGTACCACGCCAGCGTGGTGCGTGACCACGCAGCCACGCAAGCGATCAGTTGAACTCGAGTTTGATCCAACAAAATTTTAGATATACTGCACCATACAATGATTGCAAGTGTTCATGATTGTCTTTATGTTCATTTTGTTTTTACTCCTCCCTCATCTGCAATAAATATACCTCGTCAGAAAATGATACCAAGGCTTAATTTCTACTGTCTGCAATGTCATGCACGTCGCATTTATGGTTTTCGTTCACTGAATTATCTTGAATGTATGTACATATTGGTAGGAGAAGGATAGATGTCTAAATTTCGATACTGATTCATACTAAGTACTTGAAAATCCTGAAGTGGTGCCGTAAACTTAAATTACCTGTCAATACGACATCAATATAGCTTCGATGTGCCCAGTGCTAACAGAATCTGTCATGGAGACCAATTTACTAATTGATATTTCCTTGGTAAAAATTTGCCTCACCCACGCAACCGACCACGCCAGCGTGCCACGCGACCACGCAGCCACGCAGCCACCCCACGCAGGCTGACCACGCTTGACCACGCAGAAAAACCACGCCGCCACGCAGGTACCACGCAGGCTTCACACATAGACCAAGCTCCCGACATAACTCAGCCCTCAGAAAGTTTGTCCTCCTTGTAATTGGCTTGTTTCTTTGGAGTTGCAGTTCAAATGAATTCGGAATAATATTTTAATCAGTGACTGAATTTCGAAGTCCTACAGAATTGCTCATTTATGAAGTAGTCTTATTCAAACTGTACACATTCTCTGGATCAAGGTTATTGTGTGCAATGGGTGACTGAAAATAACCGAAGACATCGATTCTCGTCGCGTTCGGTGGCGTTTAATCAACTTTTGATAGGGGTGCGTCATTTGTCAACCACGCTGACAACCACGCAGCCACGCACCACGCAGCCACGCAACCACGCAGGCTACCACGCAGAATTCTTTTTGCCCTAATTTAGATTAGATATCTCTTATATACACTGCTAAAGTTACATTGCATACCCGCCGCTTAAAATCGGACGTGGTTCATTCTCGTTCTCATACTACCGGTTTTCTAAACTTTAAACTCTACAGAAATCAGACATCACTGGTGGCGGGTATTTTTCTCCTCTATATCCAGTTTCGTGGTTCCTAAAGAAGTGTATGTTTACCGTAGATACCATACTGTATGCTGTGCTACAGCTTATTAGGGTCAGAGGTATTGGACAGCTCTTCGATCTATCACGATCGAATTATGGTGTGTTAAGGATATCTTGCCCTTTGGTCAACTGGAGTTCCAACGCGTAATGATTGCAGGTTAGTACACTTGTCCACACGGATATCGTATCATAAGGTGGTCCACCGGGACCGGTAACTTGCTCCGACCTGAATTGAGGTGGGCGTAATGTCAAAAACTGATTTCTGGGCGCCCATGAACCATAGCCGTTTGCCCATCCTCAGATCACAATTTGACCGTGATAGCACGAGGCTCATGTGCTGAGCAAGTGGAGAGATTTAATTTTAGAAATGGATTGTCACAAGGGCAGTGTACCTTACAGGGACGCACGGGTTCCTTCTTTTCTCTCGTCCTCTGTGAATCCAGTAGTCTTCACAATGATGACCCTTATGCTAACACCGGTTGAGTATCGTCGGTTAGGATCATGCGGCCTACGAGTATCGGTCCCGATCGTATGTTTTCTCCGATTGGCTTTGGTTTGTGGAGCGCTCATATTGCTGACGTTGAATGATAGCTAGGCGCCATGAGTTTCGGGTCTCCGAAATGGCTCGTGAGTATGACGTCTTATACGTCCCCCAACTCTCTCTTAGACCGGGAGATTTTAGGAATGGGTTTTAGACGAAGAACATTCGCTCCCGATCCTGAAGGCCGCCTGGGATAAAGGAATCAATACTATCGACACGGCCAATGTGTATTCAAACGGGGAGTCAGAACGAATCATTGGTGTATTCATGGAAAAGGTCCGCGGATTCCTGGCTATCCCTATTCTCTCGTGGCTAAAATACGGGGTCGAATAGTATCAAATTCCCCGCGAGGAGATCCTCATCGCCACCAAATGTCACCGAATCGTTGGAAAAGCTACGACAATTCGAGGAAAACTTTCCGATCATCTGAAGAAGACGAGGGACTATGTGAATCAATGGGGATTATCTAGGGCAGCCATATTCAACGCTGTCGAAGCCTCTCTCGTCCGCTTGAAGACAAATTACATCGGTTTGTTGCAGATTCATAGATATGACGACCTCACGCCCCCCGAAGAAACAATGAAGGCCCTTCATGATCTCGTACAGAGTGGAAAGGTCCGATACATCGGCGCGAGTTCTATGCCTGTTTGGAAATTCGCATTGTTGAACGAAGTTGCGAGGAGAAATGGGTGGACTACTTTTGTGAGCGTGCAGTGCGAGTATTCATTGCTCTATCGCGAAGAGGTGGAGTTGTTTCTCTGCTCTTTGCATAACTCTCGCTCACTGGGTTGATCGAAAGGAACGCGAAATGTTTGACTACTGCAAGTACCACGGAATAGGGATCATACCGTGGGCACCTGTAGCTGGAGGGTACCTCACACGCTCAGTGGACGAATCCACCAAACGATCTGAATCAGGAGGATTCCCGAGGCCAAAGTTGACGGAGGTCGATAAAATTATCATTGACCGCGTCGAGGAAGTGGCTAAGCGGTGTGGTGTATCGATGGCTCAGGTAGCCTTGGCTTTAGTTTCGTCGAAGGTAGTCAGCCCGATTGTAGGAATTTCTTCCATCAAGAGACTGGAAGAGAATATTGTCGGTGTGGGAAACACGTTATCCGAAGAGGATATGCAGTATCTAGAGGAGGCGTGGGTGTCATGCTGCTTTGAATGTAGATGAGCCTGGTGCTTATTTTGCTACAGATATATCCCTAAACAACCTCACTCATACGAATAAAAGACATTACAATGAATACCAATGCCATATACGTGGGTCGTTGTTAATCCCCCCGTTCTGAATGGCCATTGCGCGTCACAGTGTACCTCTGAGGCTCCTATTCCTTTCCAGTTCAATTCAACTTCAGATTGAGTGTCCCATGCGAAGAACACCTCTATAAAGATGGGACCATTTAAACAACGGATTTACCTAGGAAATATAACAACGCTTGGTATTTGACAAATGACCTCATTAGTACGTGATTCATATATGACATAGACTGGGCTCCCGATTGTACCCACATTGGTCGGTGTAAACGCGAAGGAGTCATAGAACTCTGCAGGGATAGTGACTCGTTTCTTATGTGGGTCAAGGGTTTCGAACGGTTATAAGATAGCTTAGCAGATTCGACCGAGATCAAAATATACCTTCCTATAGCGATATTTTGTTAGAATACGCCTATCTACGCATCTCCTCCTGACATCACAATCACGTTCTGCTCGAGCTCTGTCCACAACTCATCAGGGGCATCTTTCGCTTCAGCGCAAACATCACAGTCAACACAACCTCTCATGTCGTCTAAGAATGCCTATTTCTCTGTAAATTAGATGATGCGAAAATATGCCCGAATTTCTTCACTCCACCTATTTGGTCACCATCGGAATCGTAGTCGTCTTCCTCTTTGGAAAAAGCCATGTCTGATACAATGTATCGCCGCAAATACATGATTACGGAGAGCTCCCAGGAAAAGTTAATGGTTGGGTATCGGAGAAACTTTCAAGATTCCACAATAACTCTGTTATGAACCTATCCAAAATTCTAGCTGGAAGTTTCAATGACACGAGGTAAGTAAGGCCTTGAGTCGTACTTCGGGAGTAAGAGAAAGGAACGTACCAAGATAGGAATTCATTGAAAAACGTCATAACTGAAATGAACTTCACGCCGGCAGACGACCTAGTTTACTTCAGCGCTGTCCACGAAGAGATCTTCGCTACATGTTTTGTCTGCTATTGTTGAACTTCGCGAGTTCTCAACTATTCTGATTATTCTTTGTCTGTCTATCTATCGCTGACTTAGAGACTGAAGCCATTGGACTTGCGACAGAGAGCCAATGTACACAAGAAATTTGGGAAAGATTATTTACAAAGGAGGAAAAATGAGGCTAACACATAACACAACCCCTAGTTTCAAGCTCAGAAATGCAACGCTGTTAGTACAATCGAAGACAATATTAAGAAATATTCGAACCCAACGCCCTGTTTGAATAATCTTCTGGGAGCCAGCGTAAGCAACAGCGGTCTGATAATTACAGAGGAGCGTTCCTCACTCTACAAGGCGGACACGAGGATGGACTTAGTATTGGGAGCAGCACAGAATCCTCCACTGAGGAACATGTGACAGTCAGTCAACTGGGTGCATTGACCAACGCATCCCGGACTGCTGCAGAACCCGACGTTATTGGTGGCAGCAAGGCACACAGTGTCAGGGGCATTGAGGCAGGCGGCGCCACCGTCGTAAACGGTGCAGGCCCCACCGCAGACGCTCCCAATGAGAGAGGAGCAGAATGTGACCCTGGTGTTCAACGCGGCGCGAGGAGCAAGTGGGTTGGAGGTGATGTTCCCATAGTAGGTGATCTTGGCGTCGGTGGTGGCCAGCCAATGGTCGAACTCAGCGTCTGTCCATATGACGGCAGCAGAAACAGGCTCCTGGTATCACGTCAGTATACTGTGAGCATAAGGATAGCTCAGCACGTACAGGCGTCGGGCTGGCACCACTTACGACCGCCATCGCGGTGAGAGAGAAGAAGAAGCTGGCGAGAGTGAAGAATTGCATGTCTATCGCTGGCTTGGTTGAGTCTGTTAAGGATTCTGACTCTCTGGGCTCAAAATTACCAGCTTTTATAGCTCCTCGGCAGCCTGTTTTGGACTGATCGTGTGCTCTACCATTCCTGCCAAGCTTGAAGCTCACCTCTTGGCAACTTCGACATCTTCGCATGCTCAATGTTTGGAAGACGAGGGGAACCTGCTATTGGGTGGATTCACTTCGCCTGAACAACCTGACAGACGATGAAGTGGAAATGGGGTGATAATCATTGTTTCCGCCGACAAACGCCCGTCAAGTAAGTACTATTCGCAACTTTCCATACTTTGTTTCTTGCTTTTTTGTGGAGGCTAACAGTTGGCGGTCCAGCGACTTTCATGTACAGCCAATGTTTTGCCACAAGCTTTCAACGAAGCGGTCGAAGTTAGTAGATAAATACAGAGGGATGGGAATGAATTTCACCACGACGAGTTGGTAGAAATGAATCATGCCCTGATTTGTGCGGAACTCGGGACTAATCAATTATCAAGTAGCCGGGATCAACTTCCACGTCACCCCCATACTTGCCTTTCCCGCCCTTGGCATCCTGATTCGTACCCATTAAATGAAGATGACACTTGTTTTTCAGGGCCGCGTCCCTGACCGTATTTTTACTACAAGGTCTTTCGAGAGAGCCTTCTTGCCGAACCGTTTGTAAGTCATCGGACAGTCCAATTTCCAGCTGTTTGTTGATCTTCTTGAGCCATCTGTTTCTGATACATTCAGGTGGGAATGGGCCATTCTGTCGCCCTAATATTTGCCTATAATTGTATCACAATGACCTTAGTGTGGGATGTTCAAGCTTCTCATGGGAGACAGACAGTCGCCGTTGGCTTCTCGTATTTATTCACTTACATGTTGGCATATTTCTGACGGATTTTTTAGTATATGCATAAGGCTAGATATTTTGTAGTGAGTCTCCACGTTGTATTTTCCAAAGATATAACTCGATTTTGCTACTCGTTTTGTTTGAGTTCAGCCCCGCAATACTAGTAACACACAGATAACTTGAACCTAAACTGAAGAGGATCACAATGTTGTATTAATTGTAGCTTCCCACTATCTCACGTGCCCTTCTGTTTTGGAATTTGGGGATTGTGTGCTCGAACGAGTCTGCCGTGTGATCAGCGGACTCCTAGTGCTGCCCCCCTTGCGCTCGCAAAATATCCAACGTGCTTGATCCCTCAGGCACTCCCGCCTCATTGGAGCAAGGTTTGCGAGGTCACAGGTCGTTCAGGCGGCCTTCATTTGACTAGATGGCCTGGACAGCACCTGGATGGGACGATTTTGGCTTGCTCCCGCTTCCTCGAGCTCATCACTGATGCTGTCTTATGATACTGGTAGTCTCCCGCAAGCGTTGGTGCAGGGAATTAGATCAAAATTTGCGTCCTACATGCTCTGCTGCTAGTCTAGTGCTGGGACAGTGTTTTTATGTTGAGCTTGCATGCTGCTCCTGTGTGTTTTTGTGCTGGGACTTAACGACGAGCATATCCATATCCATCCTGTACGCTTTAGCACTGGGACCTACTTGAACGATTATTTAGATCTGCCTTGGATAATTGGCTCTTGTTCACGGCTAGCACGTCTGTGCTTGCTCCGTTCGGGCCCTATTTTCAGGGGCCCCATTCTCATACACCTTCCAAAGTTCAAATGATAGTGTTACGTGTAGTTCGGCATTCTAGCATACTTGTTCTATTTTCAATTTTTCACACCGTCGATGCTAGTTCTCACTGACATCTCACGTGAGCGTGATTACGGCTTCTCTTGGCATTTTCATTTTCAAATCGGATCATAACCCCTTCGTACACGACTACATGCATCGCCTTGCAACGTTCCCTCCAGAGCTTCTCTCCGAAATACTCTCACATCTGCACCAACTTCCCTTGGTCTTATACTATGATACCTACAATCTCGGAGGCGGAATCGATAATCGCTGGGCTGAACGCAACAAAAGCATACGGGCACTTTCTCAGATGTGTCAAGGGCTCAAGGATGCTTTGCAGCCATGAGTTTGGCAGCGGATCGATTGCTGCTTTGTACCTGAGACCGTGCAATCTCTGTGGTATAAATATGTCATGGAGACTATATGTGGGAAGGCAGAAGGGATGTCAATGAAGAGCCTGCCGTTAGAGATTTTGCGCAGTGTCAGGTGCGTCTCTTACCAGAATAGAAACCACTTTTAATGACCTCATTTCTTAGGGTTATTACACTCGTCACATCTAAGCACCGTGTAGATGAAACGTCTTCCGCTCTTTGTGGGCTCCTGGAGGTCTTGCCAGAGTTACAAACGATACAAGTGTTGCACTGTAAAACCCTTAGTGCGTTTTCTAAGGCGCTTAAGGGCTTGGCTATTCCGACTGTGACTACCCTAGTGACACCGACTGAGACGGCGAATGCGCTGACGTTGACGTGTCCGAATACGACACACATACGGTGTGCGGGTGGAGTTGGGGGGTTGGTGGTTGGCGGCCTCAAATTCATCAAGAAATGTCAGATCTTGGATGGCATGATTGACTGGGTGAAGGACTTGAAGCTCGTTGATCGTGAGTTGCGTGTCTGTCCAGAGTAATATCATTGAGCTCTCACTTTGCTTTTCAGGGTTGGTTAAGAACGCGCCATCTACACTTCACACCTTAGAAATTCGTCGACCGGGGAACAGCGGCCTCGGAATATTGTCCCAGAATACCGCTCCAACAGAATGGGTTCAAGTCACGTCCAAGTTGCCACGTCTGAAGGGTTTAAGGAAGCTCATTTTAACATTCCTTAAATCGGAAGAGGAACCTTCTGACATCGCATCGATTGACGCTGCAAAGAAAGTGATGACAGGACTAGCCAGCAGCTCGGGGGAGTCCGCGACGCTTATTGTGAGACACGTCAATTCATTGCGCCTCACTATTCTCATCAACTGAGGAAAGAAGATTATGTGGTTAGCGAAGACGTCATTGTTTTTTAGAATGTATGTACAAGAGAATACACTTCTTCATTCAGGCTGAGTGATATCGAACCTGGCACTCCAAGCGATTGCCCAGTCGAGGTTACTACGTAAAATGATCAGCTTGCTACGGGTTGCTGAAAGTGTTAGTGCTCACTCCGCACGTACGGCCTTCAAGATGTACTGATAAGCACTCGCTGATATACTCGTCTGACCTACTCGGTTTGAGGCAACACAGGAAGAGTCACCGTCAGTTTCTCGGGAGCCGGGTCGACGTTCTCTCCGAGAATACCTTTGAGTCCGAACGCGGTATCTGAGGCGTTCATCAAGAACAGAGTCCACTCCGGGTCAGAGGGACCATTTGTCCAGTAGATGTCGGTAACCTGTCCAGAGACCGGGTTCGTAGGTACCTGAACCGTGAGCGCAAGCGCTAGTGCTGGGAGAGATGCAAGTCTGTGTTTGTGTTTTATTGGTGAGTGGAGTCTGCTGCGAAGGAAATGAAGTCGCGTACACTGAAAGCAATTTCATGACCGGTTGGACGTCATTTTCAGCGGTCGAGAGTCTTATAAGGCCTACGGAAGGCGGGCCTGTACCTGAAAGCAAGCGGCGAAGCACATGTGTTGATGCGAGAAGAACAAGTGGGAATTTTCGCATCAGCACCTGTGCAGTAAAGTACCCTTTCCCTTTACATGAGAACTAAGCGTTCGCGACTTACTACTGGGTTCAGAGTCTAAGCAGTGAAGGAACTTGGAAGGAACGAAAAAGCGAAGTGTTAGACGCAGTACAGCGGTCTTACCAGAGCCAAATCTCATATAGGCAAAAATCGACCGTCCTGCCTTCAGCCGTTGCTATGGACAAGCCTTATACGCGCAGGCAACAAGGGAGGATCCACCCTGTCAAGCCTTAAAACAATGATCAGAGAAGCGTCTCTAAATGCACATATCACTTGCAAACGGGTTCTACAGCCCGTTGCTGGCCGCTTTGATTCAGCAGCTTTTCAACATTGGGCTTATTCATGATATTAATCTTAGACGTCACAGCCCATATGGTGTGTGCAGATGAAAGGACTGCCGTCTGCTCGCCAATATCAGCAAGTCAGTAAATAGTCGGCATGGCAATAAAGTCGGTAAAACGTGGAAGGACACGTCAAAAGGCTGCTCAAGCACGAAAAGGCTTGCCCTCAATAATACTCTTGCTTGGCCACTTTATGCCGAAATAAACTTTTACTCAATGCTCCCGCCATAATTGGAGTAACAAGATTCTTCAGTTGCCTCGGGATGCTTCGCCGCGATTGCTGTGTACACGATACAGTGTCCCTTTCACGTCACATGTAAGAAATTGATCATTATTTTATTGCTGGCAGGGTGAAGTCTGCCGTTTTCTAACCGTTGAACACGGAAGTGATGGTCTTGGTTCACCGAAATACTTTGTTATATTCTGAGTATGATCTGTTATCGATGTCTCCGGTTCCATTTGTCGCAATGCGTGTCGTTTACGATAATACCGGAATCTGAGGAGATAGATCGTCAAGGTGTCTGCCCTTTTATAGACCTCTGATAGACCTAAGCCTTTACAAATGTAGCGCACCAGGCGTCCATCGAGCGTATCTTCTTTCTCCCACCAGCTTGTTCGTAGCTCGCTTGCACTGCATCCCTAATCGACTTGATCAGGACCCTCTGTTTGTCATCCTTGACGAAATTATCCAAATCCTCTATAAACTCGGCGCCGAGCACCATCTGCACCTCCCACAGACCGTCCAACACATTATCAGCTGAGACCAGTGCGGATGAGCTCAGCCTCGATAGTACTCGCCTCGATAACTGGCAGAGAAAACAGAGTGCAGATATTGGAGGATGAAGACGGATTATGGTATTGCAAAGCTGCTTGCACGAGAGCAGCAAGAATATGACTCTGCGCTTCCGCTGATGATAGGCTCCATTCTGCAATGCAGACCTTGCTAACTTTGCTCCGAGTCAACGTCACGAGTATGTCGCTGAGGACCCTCGGTGACGCGAAGTACCAGGTGCACAGTACGAGCACTGCGATGCCGTAGTCTCCGTCATCATTTGTCAAGAACTCTATGGGATCGGCGTGCTTCCAAGTGATACGCGGCCCTAGCACGCTGGACGATATATTAGTTTGCGCTTGCCCGAGCGTGTAGGGTGATCCTAATCAGTGATCGTCTCTCATTATCGACAATGACTTTGTATATTGGATAATAAACGAACCGTAGGCCAGAGATCCTGGATCCAACGCTGTTACATGTCCGTTTGGACCCACCAGCTCAGCGTGAACAGCAGTGCAGTCCCCTTGCCCGCATCCTAGCTCAAGGACTTTCGAGCCTTTCGGGATGTCCCACTTGGACAGGATTGCAAGTCGGTGCTCGGTATACTGGAGCTGCGCTTGGAAATGTCCGGTCCCTATGTGACAGATTTTGGCGTATCGAACTCGGTCATGGTGGAACAAGCCTGATGAAGTGTTACAGGTGCCTCAGATGCCTCGGCCGATGTCGACGAATTACTATATACCGTTTCAGTGCTAGGTGAGTGATATGGGAATATGGAAGCCTTTGGAAGGGTTCTTATCGCTGATATCCATCTACACTGCAATCGTCGCAGGGCTAAACTCGTGACACGGTGATTTTCTAAAAGCTGATTAGAGGCGGCATTAGATGTTTTCATACTACTTTCACGTTCCATAAAACAGTAGCAGGGCAAAAGTATGGGTAATGACGCGCTATATAATAGTTTGGGAATTCGATTAGTTCCTGACTGCTCAACGCTAGTACGCTTCGCTGAATTACCTACTAGTGTTCCCTCCGTCAGAATTACAGGGTCATACCAGGAAACCATTGGTTGTATGCGTGTTCCCCATTAGCATATACCATGTCATCCGTCCCAGTGAGATTTTCGGCAAAATCTGTCCCATGCTGAACCCTTAAGTCTCCATCGCATAACCTCTGCCATCTTTGTTCCAGAGCTGTGCTCATATCTAAAGTATCGTCCAATTTAATGCTCTTTAGGAACCTGCGAGAAATACCTCCAGTCATAGAAGGGGGACGGCAAGATTCCACCATGTCGACAAATACCGTGGGATCGGTGAATGTGAACGTGGACATTCGAAGGTCCAAGAAAGTGAGGCATGGAAGGATTGTTCCCCCGTCGGATTGGTACTTTAGTTTCAAGAACAGTTGTTCCGTACATCCATGTGCACGAACGGCAAGTTGACATATGGTAGGCATGGACGAAAGCATTTCACAAAACGTGAACGTTCTCCGAGCTGGAGTTGAAACGGCATACCAGCTCCAGTGTTGTGATCGGAAACGAAATTAGTGAATGATGTGCGTAAAGGAGCTGTGACTGTGTTAAGACCGGTACGGAAAGCAGACTGAAACATTGCGCTAGGCTATCAGTGAGCGCGGAAATGCCTTCCGACAAGGTCAGTTTTTGGAGCAGGGGAAGGTGTAACGGGCCCCGAGGAGCAGTGGACGGTCTATCGCAGTAGAGGCGCAGACTCAAAAGGTCACGCATATGAGGCAAACCTTTCATATGGTTCGTCTGACGGTTCTGTTCGCCATCGAGGCTCCTCGATCCTTCGTACGCTGTCAATTGAGACGAAGGAAGGCAGAAAAGACGTTCCGGATCATCCAGACGGCAGAACTGGACACGACGGAGGCGTGGGGCAACCATAAACATGTCGTAAACCTTTCTATCTGTGACGCTGCCAGATGAAGGCGGCTCAGCTACAGAAAAGTTGATATGAAAGAAAGATAGCGCATCTAGAACCCCTTGGCAGGGGTCAACGTATTCAGCACTTCATATGGCGCAGAAAACAGAAAAATTTCCATCGCGAAGCACAGGGAAGCAGGATGGGGAACAACAGATGTGACGAAAAGTCTTCAGGCACCTCTGAGCCTAGTACCAAGGACAAGGCCAAGTTATGGCTCCGAGACCGCTCTATGTAGCTGCCCAACCTAATAGCAATAGCTGGTTGAGGAATATCAAAATAGCGTTAGATGTGGAGGTCAAAGCGAGACCAAAGGCTTGAAGTATCCAATGCAACCCTTCGCTACCCCTTATATGTTTGCGATAGTGTCCACGGTTCAGTACTCTCGTCCAGAGCATCCCCATACATGTCATCAAAGACGCAGTCCTCCGCTGAAGGCCTGAATGTGCTAAAAAAGAGCCTGAGGATTTCATTCGGGAGACGGCTCATAGGGTGGAAGAGGTTTTTAGCATCCCGAAGGTTCTCGGAAGCTTGAGTGCGCTGCGTGGTCAATTGATACAATACATCTTGGGCTTCAGATATCCTGGAATCGAGGTCAGCCAAGAGATCTTCGCTATTCTGAACGATGTGGGATAGGCAGGTTTCTCGTGTTAGAGAGGAATGTTCTTGGTAGAGCAGAGGGTTTGGATAGTGTCAATGCCTGGGGTGAGAAGTGGCTGTGTAGTACGAGTCAGGAGATCGTGTGCGCCACAAGTAAGACAAGAGTCTCGATTAATCGCCATCTAGTTCACGATATAAACGAGAAAGAGACTTTATCTCCAGCACGATCTCACCTGTTCCGCTGTCACGACTTGTGAGTCATTCAAGGCTGAGTGCTACTTGGAGCACCAATAGTTGTGGGCAGAACGTTAACGAATGAAGTCGTTACTCGCACTCAGGATACGCAGAATTACTAGAAAGTTATACCTTCTATTCTTCGAGTCGCTAGACATAAAGTGAAGAACGCGGAGGTCCTCCGAGTCGGCCGACTGACTGCTCTCCGGCCAGCACGTGAACAGTAAAAATAGAATATCATTCCCACACTATTTTAAATTATATTTTCCTGCTTCCGTTCGGTCACCAGCCTCCGCTATCCTTCATTTCTTTTGCTTTGCCAGTGGCGATCCTTTCACTGCACCATGATATCCTCATATTTCTTCCTTCAAATTCAAGGGCCTGTATCGTGTCAGGACTCTCCAGCACATTGACAATCCCTTGAAAATATTTATGGCAGTACCATGTAACTGGGATTTCTTTATTGTATGTTGTGCATGTTTTAATCGATTCTTATATCGGCTAACGATCCCTAGGTGTCTGTGATTAAGCTACTGGCAATTGTTCGTAGAATCGTTCCTATATTCAAGCATTGTGTTATCATGGACGCACATGAAATTTCAATCGAAATTGATGAACAGACCCGTCAGCATTTAGGGTCTCATGTTTTCACCGTGGATGCATGCTACAGGTATGTCGTCGCCTCGGTTTTTCCCCCCACATTGGTATCGAATTTCCCTCTAGAGTCAGACGCACGATCGTATTGCGAAGGTTACGCCCGGAGATACGGTACCGGCCTTGTGAAAAAGGCTGAAGCATCGTTTCATTTCCATATGATTATAGTATGGCGGCGCCCAAGAGCCTTTGATGTATTCAGTCGTCTCGGGTGAAATTCGTGCATTAGCACCGTAATCACGTTTCCTCTCTGTACGGTGCCGTCATCATCAGGAATCACCCCAGTACGTTGGCTATGAATGTTCTTTACACTCAGACCTACGCTTACGTACGCGAAATAGTACTAAGCCTTCGAACGTAATCTCTCGTCGAGTTCATTCATTCTCACCAGTCTCGTGCCTGAGAATCTTGATGAGAATCATCACTGAACCCGGGGCCAACTCGCTAACCAGGGCCAGTGCAACACTAAAATAAGAATGTCTTGGCGGAGCCACCGGCAGAGACGCGTCAGTCTCCATAACGGATGCTTTTTCGCCCGGCACTGTAATCCCTTCTCATGCGCACTTGCTAGAGCCCTTGCTATACCTGGCCTCGGGTGACGAGTCGCGGCTGCAGCTTAATAACACATTTCTCGTATATCCCGGATTTCGCCCAGCAAGCTCGACTGCTGAGATATAATTGCTAATTATACCAGCTCGATATCCCGTATCGCTCGGGAATTCACCTGGCGCTCCTATTTTTAAGGATTTGTCACGGGCTCATATCGGTATATAAAGTTTCAAATATCGTCGAGGATATTCCAACAATCATGTCTTTCTTCGATATCCCTCCTGCACCTCCAACAAAGTTGGGTTACTACCGCCTTCTGTCGCCTCTGGCAGGTGTTCGTGTCTCGCCCATTCAGCTGGGCGCAATGAGCGTCGGCGACAAATGGGACAAACTTGGGTTTGGGAGTATGGACAAGGAGTCGAGCTTTAAGCTCCTCAACGCGTACTTTGACATGGGCGGAAACTTCATCGATACTGCTAACAGCTAGTGAGCAATTTTTTTTGTATCCGTTGAAGACGTGCTGATGCCTTGTAGCCAGGATGAGACTTCCGAGGAGTTCATCGGAGAATGGGTCGAAAAGCGGGGCATTCGTGATCAGGTGGTCATTGCTACCAAGGTGTGCTCTATTCAAATGTACGGCTTTCCGCTCTCATGGTGACATTTGCAGTACACCATGAACTTCAAGCGCGGGAATGACAGCATTCAGCAAAAGGTCAACTATACCGGCAACGGGAACAAATCACTCCAGATATCTGTCAAAAGCAGTCTCAAGAAACTGCGTACCGACTACATCGATATCCTTTACGTGCACTGGTGGGACTATGAGACATCTATCGAAGAGGTGATGAACAGCCTCCATAACCTCGTCGTCGAGGGAAAGGTCCTCTACCTTGTATGCATACCTCCTGGCTTTGTGTACTTGTCATTGATGATTTCATAGGGAGTGTCTGATACACCCGCATGGGTCGTATCCCGCGCAAATATGTATGCTCAAGTCCACGGAAAGACACCCTTTCCGATCTACCAAGGACATTGGAGTCTGTTGGACCGCTCTTTCGAACGCGAGATCATTCCTATGGCGCGTACTCTTGGTATGCCGTAACGAGCCATCACTTGCTCTTATGCTGATAACGAATCTCCTCAGGGTTGGCGCTTGCCCCATGGGATGTCTTAGGTGGAGGCAAGTTCCGCACGGATGCCGAAGAGGAAGAGAGGAGGCAGTCGGGAGAGAAAGGCCGAGTCATTGCCGGATTGGGAGTTGGCTGGGAGAGGAACGAGAATGAGAAGAAAATCTCGAGAGCGCTAGAGAAGGTCGCTGGGGAGGTGGGCGCGAAGAATATTCGGTCTGGTAAGCCCGTTCCTTCATGCTTAGCCTCCGCCTTTTCCTGATGGTGGTGTCAGTGGCCCTGGCATACGTGATGCAGAAGACGCCATACGTGTTTCCTCTTATCGGAGGTAGAAAGGTGGAACATTTGGAGTCAAATTTGGAGGCACTCGATATCGCGCTGTCGAAGGAGCAGATTGAATATCTGGAGAGTATCTTGCCGTTTGACCCCGGGTTCCCGAACGCGATGATTGTGAGTTACTACTGGTCCTGCTGACCTTTAAATCAATAGCTGATTAGTTATTTAGGGCGACGGGTCCAGCTATAATATCTTCTTGGCGGCTACAGCGCATATGTCGAAACAGCCGAGGGTCGAACCAATCAGACCGTGATGCCGTTTCATGTCATACTAGAGCGTTGTTATTGCGAGCGTCATTTGTTCAAATGAAGAAAAGACTGTTCTTTGCGAGCCCCAATCAAATATTGTCAGGGTCGTGGCCCTTGAGGCTCAGGGATGACTACCTTGTGACCCTCGGATTTTCGTCAGCGTCCATGTTGGTTGGTGAAGCGGCTCGTATTAGTGGCTCTCGACGATACTCAAAGCGCTCAGTGGCGAGTCGTTTGATACGCGCCTTCCTTCCACCCAATAGTGGCAGCCGCACTATCCGCTTCAAGAATTACAATCGGTCAAGACTTGAAGTTCAGCGCGATTTCAATAAACGACGCCTTTCGTCGGCGGGCTCAAAGACTGATGTACTGCTTTTTCAAGACCATGGTACATTTCTCCTTCATCCATTCGTCCCACTGTCGCGTCGGTCTTCTTGATGGATTTAGACCTGAACCGCGTTCTTTCAAATGTCGTAAGCCAGGCACATCATTCCGCGTGTCACGAGACAAAGGCTCTCATTAATTTCCGAGATCTTCAAAAAAGGCTATCACTTCTCTCTTACCACTCGCAATGTTGGACGACGACATTCCCTCCAGCATACAGGACTGGTCTTCTGAGGATTCAGAATCGAGCACGGAAGATTTCGGGAATACAAGACGGTACTCCGAATCGCGGCCAAGGTCCCGAACGTCATTTGCAAAACCCAGAAGAACCTCTCCTGATCCTTACGATGAGGAAGACGAAGTCTTGCCCTCGCGTCAGTCGACTCCTTCGCGCCCACTTGGGAGACGATTCCCGTCTATCTTTGGTGTTCCAAGGCGGAATAATAGCACATCTACGGGGGCCACCGGTACGAGCGCTCATTCAAGTGCCGTTAGCAGTTCTGACACATCATCTCAGCGCGCCAGCAAGCGCCCGCTGAGGATCCCCCGTTTGAAGAAGCCGGGCCAACGGCACGTGTTTGGCAGGCATATATTGATGAGAGTTTGATGCACGATGCTGAAATGGTCGCTAACGAAAGAGATAAAGTTAACATCCTCCTCGTTTTCGTGAGTGGATCAGTTCAATACTATACTGTGATGTTAAATATTACTGTTCATAGGCGGGTTTATTCTCCGCGATAGTGAGCGCTTTCATTGCACAATCATCTTCAAATCTTCAGCCCGACTACGACAAACTGTCTGCGTATTTACTGTTCGACCTCATAAATATACAACGCGCATTGGCGAACGGCACGTCTTTGGACGGGATAAACACTTCTGGTACCGATCCTACGGGTTCTTTTACTCCTAAAACATTGGACTCGTGTGTAAACGGGTTATGGTTCGCGAGTCTTACACTCAGCCTTGCCACTGCATTGTTTGCAGTTCTCGCAAACGAGTGGCATTATCACTATCTATCGCCTATCAGTGGGGATCCGCAGATTCGCAGCCGTATTCGACAGTTCCGGTATATGGGTCTTCGCCGTTGGCATGTTAGCGGTTTTATCGCCCTCCTACCATTGATGTTGCACCTGTCTCTAGGCCTATTTTTGTTAGGCCTCGTTCTTTACCTTCTACCCTTGCAGTTGGGAATTGCGCTGTTGACAGGAACCATAGCGCTGTCGACTTTCGTCGTATATGTCACCACAAATACGCTTCCAATGATATATCCGCAGTGCCCATACAAGACACCAGTCTCATCTGTTTTGTACGCCATCTTCATCCGGATGCTTGGACAGTTCCCCGTCATCTTAAACGCAATATCATCATCACTCTCACCTCATCATCACACGTTACGGGTCGTGGAACAACATGCCGCCGAAACATCTCGTGCTGAATTCGACGTCCAGGCCCTTTATTGGCTGTATACGGTATCATCGAACTCCTTCATGCGTCGCCTCGTCATCCAGGCTCTCGCCGGATTACCTGCTGACTGCGGCGAGTTTGCCAATCGTCTTTTCCTACCTCACTGGCGCGAGATACGTGATGAGAAAGAAGAAATGTTGATGGATTGCATGGAAAAAGTTCTCAACGGAGACGGGAGCTCTACTAGATGGATTCCCAAGAATATCCCGGATATCGATCGTAGGGTTGAACAGCTTCTCCGGCTGGAGATTCAGTTTCCCCCCCTACGCCGTGAACCTCAGTTTGGAGGGTATGACTTAGACCTCTCGAACAAGTTCATCTATTTTGATGGATTGTCGATAACACTATCTTCTCTCGAAGCTACACACATCCGGAAGCCAATACACCTACCTTCGCAGAAACAAGTTGCCATGAATGCTTTAGCACACAATGATGTTCATCATCCTGTCGTGTGGAGGAGTCTCTTCCCTCGTGCGATTGAACAAGGATTATTCAGTCGCACTAGTGACACTGTACTCAACGTTGATATGTGCTTTAACTTGGTTGCTTCCCTCTTTCTCACGGAACGAGCCTCTCCGGCATCGTATAGTACGACTTTGGCAGATACCGCCGCAGAAAGTTTTCCTGACGAGGTTCTCGACAATCTTCTCTCTTTTTTCGAGAATTTTGATTTGTATCAAGAGTCTATGGACCGTCGACCAAGACTTCTTCTCGCAATCATGCGTCTCTTGGTCCTCAACTCGGATCACCCCGAGTTAAATTTGATCGACCTTCATTCGAGTCAACGTCGCTTCTTCCATTCTGATTCCACGATCTCCAAATACCGGCTTTTGATCGTTGCATTATATGCTATTAGCAGAGACCTTCACGATCCTAACACTCCGTCTCTCCCGCTGTGCCATCGGGGGGTATTCGAGGCGATCCTCTCGTACATCACATCCGATCTATTCACTGGAACTTCCACACGTTCTCAGAATGGTTCTGAGTACGGGACCCTTGTTTGGACTTGCCGAGCTCATGCTCTTGCATCCATTGCTTGGTTTATAGAGCGAGGTTCTGATTTTGGCGTCATCGTTCCTCTTGCTGAATGGGCTACGAGACCTTTATTTTCTAACCTCCTTCGTGTCATGGCCCAAAGTGACGATTACTACCAGTACAACACCCAGCGTCGTCAACCTCATCAACGATTTGGGACCCTCTTTGGCGTTATTAGCTTTTTATTAGGTCAAGGGTTCTCTGGAGAGATCTGCCACGCATATGAAACCTTTCGGCAGGAAAGAAGTTTGGAGTACATTTCGCAGAGAAGCTCGCTTCATATATGGTTCATTGAAGCACTTCAGGGCTACATTACTCTACTATCAGAAGCAACTGACGAATCAGTCACGGATAATCACACAGCCATGGACCCGGAGGCCCTTCAATCGCATATCGAAGACCTCCATCAAAAGCCCGCCATCCTTACCATTTGCATGAGCATCGCTCTTAATGGTGTATCTCGACGTCCTATCTTATCCGCCCTGGCTTCAATTGCTCCTGATCACCCTGAATGGAATACACTACTCGACATCGTAGACTGGCACATAGATGACGACGCCTTCCTCGAGGGCTACTATTCGGACAGTCGCGAAGTCATACCTCCAGGCGATGCGAAACGCCTGAAAAAAAGTTTGAAGGAGGTTGTAGATGTCCTCACCGACTGCCTTGCGACGGCTCAGGATCGTAGTAGTAGTAATAGTGGTAGCAACTGGGTGGGTGGATGATTCAACCCTTTCAATTCATGATGATTGAAAGCTTTTATAGCCGTTGATGATGTCCTACACTCGGACCGGGTCATTGGAAACCCACCGCGGATCTCGATGGCGAAGGTGGAAGAAAATGCTGCTTGGTTCGAGGAAGCTCGAAACCGGTACGACGAAAAAGGATATTGAACAAGGATGATTCATGATCCGATGTAGACTTTGTAAAATATCAAATGCATCTGTACATTAGTGGCAGTATAAGAATTCTACAGTTCGTAACGGTGGTATTAGTTGGCTTTCGCGTGGCGCTTGTTTAAGACGGTTCATATGCTATTTAGGTTAGAAAGAGGGTCCGAAAAACGTAAATTTTCAACAAGTATCAAGTTCGACGATACGACATCAAGAAGTCCATGACCACTATCGGTCCCAGGTCTTTTACTGGCTAAAGCACTAACATAGTAGCGAAAACAACGACACCCGTCAACAACTTGAAGTTTTTCGCACTCGACAGCTTCATACCGGCATTAACCGCCCCAACTTGTGCAAAGGCGGTCGTAGCTCCCACAACAGCGCTGGTAATGTTCGAAACCGGGATAATGGTGGTAGTTTTGGGGCCGCCAGTTACCGTAGTGTTACTGGCAGAACCTGTGGAGCTGACAATGGATGTGATATTGACGACGGTGGTGGTAGCAACGTCCGCAGTGGTGGTGGACATCCAGATAGGTGATCCGGAGATGGTCTGGCAGGATTCGAAGAACGAGGAGGTTACATTCCCAACTCCTGTGCTCGGTGAGCCAGAGGTAGCCGTAGAGGACACGGCAGTTATAATAACTGTAGAGCTGGAGATTGCAGTGCCTTTGATGGCTGGGAAAGTGACCGCGGTAATAGCCGTGGTATGGGTGCTGGCGGTGGTCGTAGGGAAGATAAAAGTTATGGTATTTGAGATTGCAGTACCATTACTGGCGGGGAGAGTGACGGTAGTAATGCCCGCGGTGGTCGTAGGTACGGCAAAAGTCGTGGTGACGACGGGTGAACTGGAGATAACTGGACAACTGGCACCCGCAAAGGAAGAGGTAACAGTAGACGTCGCAGGCCCGCCAAGAGATGTAGTGCTATTTCTGATGAACACGAAAGAAGAGGACCTAGCGATCAGTTTAGTCCTTCATTCACCTTCACTCATTCGTCACACTTACGAAGAGGCAGCGGAAGATGTAGAGACACCAACGACAGACGAGAATAACACGGTGGTGACATTGTTAGGTCTTGAAAACGTAACCGTGGTTCTAGTAGGAGAGAGAGTCAGCGATCATAGCAAAGCTAAAGCTAAGTTCTAGGATAACTTACGGAGTGGCGCCTGCCACTGTGGACGACACCACAGTAGGCTCGGGGAAAAACACAGAGCTCACCGGGGAGCTGAAAGTGAGTCAGTGTCGAGGCGAAGATTTTATAGTCGTTTTGCTTACGCATCAACGGTACTCGTCGAAACCACCTCGCCGGATGGCTGCCTTATGTATGCCCCAAGGGCAACGGGGATGAATGAGACTACTACGGCCGATGAAGCAAAAGCGAGAAGGAGCTTCATGTCGATATCCTGGATAAGAGTTGCTGGGATGCTAGAAGGTTCAAGGCATCGCTTTAAATACTTGAGCAAATACATCAGGCTCCATGGGGTGTTGAGACCAATGACCAAGCTCTTCATACGGAGGGAAGCATGACTTTCCACGAAGGGCTGAATATGCCATCTCCATGTCCGTAGAGTAGCCGCCTCGAGGGACATAGCACTGCCTTCCTTACCCGGCCTGCCAGTGGCTTCACCAGCCCGTCATGTAGAATGCTTCCCGTTCCCATAGCAAAGACCTAGAGTCCATTAAGGACAGGAACAGTCACTGTCGAAGGCGTTCTATTCCTGGTTTGTCGACCCGTGTAACTGGCTATTGGCTCAGTTAATAAATTTGCACCCAAGACAGGATGGTTTCACCGAAGACGGTCTTGGCATACTGATTTAGCATCTATACATCCAAATATGACGTCAACGAACAACCTGAAGTCTGAAGAAAGGAGATAATAAATGTGTAATGATCAGATCAAACAACCCACTTCAAGTCGATTGGCATCGAGGATAGTCAGGACTCAGTACATTATGCGACTAAAGTCTTGCCTTGTCTTCGGCACGACTCAATATAAGCGGAGTTTAAAATGGAACTGCGCTTAACTAGTCTATTTGATCGCTAACGCGAGTTTAGGTGCTAGTCAGAACGATCTGAGAACGATATTCTTACCTTTACACCTCACATCTGGAACAGGCTATGAAAAAGTATCGAAGGCATGCAAAGAAGCTTCAATCCGCAGCAGGGCAAATGTCCTCAGTTGCTGTGTTGAGCAGTGCCGCCGGGCCCTTATCGCCTAATTGTGCAGGTTCGGGGACTTTATGGCGGAAAGGGCAAGGAAAGAGTCGAGTTGTTTTTTTCTAGGTAAGCATCGCCTTTGATACCCTCCCTTCTACAGCTTATTTTCTACTGGACTCAGAGGATAATGGCTAGCGGTATAGCAATATCGAACCACGACCAAGAATTCAGTGAAGTTGAACCAGAGGGGGTGCAGTCCTTCATCCCGCGGAGAGGGAGTTATCCGACCCGCGGACCTATGGCTGGTGCGTTTTACACCCGTTTATTATAACCTATCATTTTCGTGCTGATGCTCTCTGTCATGTTCAGACTCAGACCTGAATGATTACACGGCACGGTACAATAAAGATCGTATCGGCGAAGAACTGTCACCTCAAGGCCGCTTTTGGCGGACATATCTCGACGAGGCCGCAAATCTGGATAGAGACATGCTGGACGAGTACCACAAAACTATTGATCAGCTCCTTGTTTTTGTGCGTGAAGATTTTTATTTCCACTCAAGCTTGATCCTCGCGCTGACCACCTATCTAGGCTGCCTTGTTTTCTGCGGTGGTGACAACCTTCGTTAACACAGCCTCTGAGAACATGAAACCGGATTATTCTATGATCTCCACCTGCCTACTTGCCGAACAGGTGAACATTCAGCGAGATGCTGAAAATTCCGCACCAGCACGCGTTGTTTCGCTTCCTTCTTGCGATACTGCTATGACTTCTGCACCAACCTATGTAGATCAACTGGTCAATAGCATTTGGGTCGTCAGCCTTACACTTTCTTTGATAACTGCATTCATCGCTGTTGTAGTCAAACAATGGCTACACCAATATTCCACCGCTATCCCCGATAGTTCTCCCCGTGACCGCGCACGTATTCGTCAATCTCGACACGCAGCCTTCGGGATATGGCACGTTCCGATGATCATTGGACTTTTGCCAGTCTTCATGCACGCTTCTCTTGGCCTGTTCCTCGCAGGGTTCATCCTGTTCCTTTTTTCCATGGATATGGCTATTGCCTACGTTGTGGCTTTCCTTTCGGGGGTAGTTTACGTCGCATATGGGATGTGTCTTATTCTTCCCTTCATATACTCTGATTGTCCGTACAAGACCCCATTGACGTTCTTGCTATACGGACCCTATCTCTCGGTTCGAAAGGCCTTGGCGCGAATAATACCTTGGGGGCGTGGTCGTCTTGGTTCCAGTTCAGTGCATCCATTAGAGGAAGCCTGTTCTTTGAACGAAGCTGAGCGAGCGTTAATCGTCAAAAACTCCACCGTAGTCGATAGAGATGCAATTTCTTGGCTATCCTCAACGACGTCGAATGCATCTGTCCAACACATTGTTGTGCAGTCTATCATAGGATTATGCACCGGGAGAATCGACGACGTTGATCATGTGGTCGAAGATCTATTCGACCAGTTGGGGAGTCTTCAACCACTTGCTCAGAAATCCATCCTAGACGTCCTTGAGTCTCATCACTCTCTTCTGTTTACGGATGTGGATACTCAGACAGAGCGATCAACGGCAGGCCCATTCCGTGATACTACCGTCGGTCTCGTCAAAATACTGCAGACCCGGTTACGAAACACACTTTCGCTACCCCACGATATGTGGCTATGGATCTTGGAGTGCGCTGATCCGAGCTCTGCGAGAGCCCTGGTGTTGGCCACGGAGCTCATCAAGGTATGGCGAGACAACTTCTCGACCAATCATCTTGGGCACCGACTCGTTTGTGGCACGATCGTCGACTACGTGTCCTATCCCTGAGACACTCTAGTCGGTAACGCCATCCTCACATACGTCCAGACCACAGCAGAATCCCTGCTCCGGCACAATCCACGATGGTCGAGCATATTCGTCTCCACTCGTAACCCTCTCAACGTTTCACCTACGCGTCTTTCCCCGGACATTGCACTTTTGGCTGTCTTTTGCGCTCAAGTTCAGGGGTTGGAGCAACCTAACAGGGACCCGCGGTACCTTTCTGACGTCGAGTTTCTTCTCCACGGGGCTTCGATCACGATTGACTACATGTTCCGCAATTCCTTACGAAATGTACATCTAACCCGCCGAGCCGCCTGTTACATCACCTCCTGTCGCGACTACCCCAGTCCATTATCTGGAGGAGTGCACCAGGAGCTACTACGGTTATTCACACATTGCTACGCTTGTCCCTTTACCGCAGGGTGGTTCGTATCCGACCAGCAATTCTGTTCCAATCTCATGAGATGCTTCCTATCTCCCGTACCATCCGACACCCCACAGCTCCGTGATTTAGAATGGATCGTGCTCGTCAAAGTCGTAGAACCGTTGTTCCATTCCAAGGATGACGCAGGGATGGTATCCGACGCATTTGAGGGGGAAGGGGGGTTCCCGGCATTGTATGAGAGGTTTCGTCAGTGCGACCTCGTTCTGTACAAGGTGGACGGATCAAACTACGAAGGCGGGCCTCACTTCAGTGAAGGACTGGATACAACTGCCATCGACCTTGCGAGATACGCAGCTGATAGGATAACAGATATAGAAACATCTTTCTCTTCTCCGTCATCTGCTGATTTCTTGGATCGCCTTCTGCTTCTCAGTCGCCTTTTAATGCACAGACAGAAGACGTCAACCCTCGCTCGGCTACTCCTGGCATTATCAAGACGCAGTGCTCCCGAGTCTGGTGTTTGGCGGGAGTTTATTGCGCGACTTTGTCAGTGGACGAAGGAAATGGAGTTTAGAGACGAATGGACTTTGCTGCATCGCCGGGTGGCCATCGATATCATTGGCGACATGTGCGCGTTCCTTGGGGTGGGCTCCGAGTCGGTGGAGTTGCCAAAGTATGAGTACGTCGTGGGAGGGAAAAACTTGGACGCGCTCAAGTCCGAAATGAGTATGTCCAAGTCTTATCTGTAAGTTCTCTCTGCCCTGCTCCATTAGAAAAAGCGTAATAATATTGATTCAAACATTCCAGGCACGATTTTATTACCAAGGAAGGGAGCTACATGTTCGCTCCGTATGTTATCAGTTATGCAGAGGTGTGCTCCTTCAAATTTTATCCTCCGATTAATGCTCATGTTTACTCGTACTTGAAGATGCATGAAAGCAATGATTTAAGGCCCCTAGTCCCACTTCGAGACTGTTTAACTGCCGACATGAGGCAATCAGAAGAGCACATATACGTCGAAAGACATGTTTCTGTCGATTTACCTACTGTATAGCAACCTATAACTTATACAACGCGGCGAGTTTCTGTTCGCCCTTCGCCCCCGCATTCGTCATCTCATCGCTTTACATGTTAATCTACACAGCATCTCCGTACAACGTGTGACTGTTGGTTAATATTTCACATTGGGTCTGAACTTGATGTACCGTGCCTTTCTGAATTTTTGGACGCTCTTTAGCTGCTAGAGTGTTAGCTACGCCCAATGCCAACCCTTTTCCGATGGTCCGTACTGTGGATTCGAACCTACAAAGCCTACCATCCATCACTTGGGGTTCTTCATGTGCGCTTGATGTAAACTCGAGTCCAAATCAGCATCGAGGGGCAGCTCCTCCCAAGGGTCATTATCACAGGCCTCCGTATCGACTCAGTGACCATCACGACTTGGGCTTATTGGAACCAATGGTAGTATACCGAGGATTTTGTTCACTGACGAAGTAGAACTTTTTTGGCAGATAATGACAAACATGGTGAAAGACTGACTTTCATTGGCATTGCGGTGGCATCTTCATTCAGTTTACTACATACCAAGATGATATATATTCAAGAATACACCGGTAGACACGAGGAAAGCAACGACAACTAAGTTCAGATCACTTCAGCACGATGAGATGAGATGGGATATGTATATTCAAGAACACAGCGGTGGACTAAGAAAGCAACGGCAACAAAGTTCGGAACACTGGGAATTTATCAAGAATCGCGCAGCCAGGGGTGGCTGAGAAGTACACTAGCCGACTCTCGATCTTCAGGACGAAGCCGAAGCATGCGAGAAAGCATGTCAGCCGGGAGCTCTGGCTCGTCCTCGGGCTGTAAGGGATATCGTGAGTGTAGCAAGCTCGCAACACTGCTCGCCCCGACGTTGTATTTGAGCAATTTCCTGTAACGGAGTCGTCATGAAATGCCCATTAGATAAGCGGGCGGCACGATGCTCACCAGACTTGTCGAAATACCTGTCACTGAACTTCCCGCGCGCCAAGACATCAACGGGAAATGCGGTGAGCCCGTTGAGCGAGACCATCTGCCCAAGAATATCGTCCTCTTGCGATCACCGTGCCGTCGCTGATGGATTGAAGAGCCAGCAATATGTCGTGAGCTCGAATACCTGGAAGGGTGCATTTTGAATAAACAATGCAGAGACAGGCTCATCAGGACGTACAAGACAGCCCAAGCTCCATATATCGGCAGATGAACTATATGGAATGCCGAGATACACTTCTGGGGCACGCAAGGCGTATGGCTGTATGACTCCATCAAAGGGACTTTCAATATGAGAAGCTTAAGGAGATGAGGAAGCACTGCAATCAACATGGAAAAAGAATGCTTTACCGACACCCAGGTCGCTTATGACAACGGCCGATGGCCCGAGAGAGACACAGGATAAGGCAATTGGCGCTTCAGAGTCTCCTAACAAAGGTACGCCTTTGGTATCCTCCAAACGCAAGAGAAAGTTGTCCAATTTCAAGTCTATGCCAAATTAGTGTCGTAAGCGAAATACAGGTTGTCCCCGTACCGGTATGAACTATCCCACATTCCCGGTGAAGAAAGTCCAAGCCGAGCAAGACGTCTTTGATGATTCGCCTGCACATAAGTATAGGAAACTTATTCGGGAGCGTCCTTCGAGTGAGCTCTTCTATAGACATGCCGAGGACTTCGAGGACGAGGCAGCTGTGAGTGCCCAAAGCGCTGGCGAGGGAGAAAGAGTCGAGCATGCGAATTACGTGCTGCTGTTCAGCCGATCCCCGAACTTTGTGGAGAAAATCAACTTCCCGCTGGGAGTACTTTCCCGCATCCGTCGAGTCTGCGCCAGTGATTTTGAGGACTACATCATTTCTAGTTCTGAAAACCTGTATATATTAGTTGAGGAGGTGCAAACAAACAAACAGAATGGACTGCACACCAAGTCTTCTGAGAGCCAAATCGTGGAGCGAGTTCCAAAGAGCGACGTTTAATAGAATGTTGCTGGTTGAGAACGTCTCCTTCTTGTGCAGGGTGCAGAAGGACCTGAGGAACCGGAGAAGGTTTCGGAAGACATCTGGTTGTGAGGAAGCGACGAACGCTCGAGAGCATGTTCGTTGATGGAGGTAAAAGAAAATAAACCAGAAAAGATCGGGCCCCGGGCCGGAGGTTATTTCCCCCCCACCATCATGAGTTCGCACCTACTCGTCGTCCCCTACGCTCGTCAAGGATTTCATTGTATATGTCTGGTCATCGCTTCGATCAAGTCCATCAAGCCGCTCTCTCGCTTTTCAATGTAGAATGGGAAGACAGCCCCAGCCCCCGTTTCTTGTCTCTTTGCTCACCATTGGGTGACGGAAAACCCAGATTCTGTTGGAAAATCGTGGCACGTCGAAGTCCTGTTTTGAAATAGGCTAATGTATGCTGACGAGCGTCTCTTGATATGTAGTCTTCCGAAAAGGGTCAGCGCATTTTCCCTTCAGCCATGAACAACCTTTTTCCTTGCAGTGTGGGCACTAGGCGTCTGGATCTTCCAATTGATAGTGACGGACCCGCAATAGGTATCGTGTGTTCAAACGCCCCCGACTCCCAAATTGCAACACCCCCGTTCCACGTTAGACGGTACGGTAAATGAAAGGGTACCCGGAAATAAGTGGGTAGAACGACATCGAAAGATACCAACTAGAAAGCAAAAAATCGTATCGTACATTAACTAAATGATAAAACCAAAACTAAAGCAGCACCAAAAACGATCCATCACCTCCCATACCGCCCCTTCCATCTCGGCGGGCTCCTGCTCCTCGTCCTCCGCCGAGAATACCGCCCCGGGGAAGGACTCCTTCGTCGGCCGATATACCTGCTCCTGCTGGGACTTCTGCTCCTACTCCTGTTCCTCCCTCGACTGCAACTCCTACTCCTGCTCCTCCCCCGCCGCCTAACATAATACCTATCTCTGCTCCTGCTCCTCGATCGCCCTCTCCCCGGCGGCGGCGGATCCAGAGCAGAACCCCTTCGCGCCTCCGCTCTCGCCTTCGCCTCCCTCATAGGCCTCAGCGGGTCAAGCACCACCGGGTTCGCCTGCGACCCTTGAGGCGCCGTCCAAGGACATTTCGTATCCATCGGGGTTGAGCCTACAGGGGTGAGATCCGGCGTGGGGAGACCTAGAGGAGCAGAAGGAGGAGGTATGACGACACTCGACCCACCACCAGGCCTCTTCTTGCTCGGCGCCGCCAACTGCGGCTTCGAGCTATCCTCTTCGAGGGCGGGAATCTTGGGTTTCGTCGTCGTCATCGTCGTCTTGGGCTTGGACGGGGGTATCTTGATCTTGAACTTGTGTTCAGGAGGTAAGGGCAAGGAGGAAGATGAAGATGAAGATGAGGATGTCGTTGCGGGCTTCTTTCGAGTGGGCTCCGCCTTCACGTTCACAGGGATATACTCCTCAGCCTCTGATTCCTCTGCTGCTACAACTCGCCTTCGCTTCGTCCCCTTCGCTGGCGCTGATTCCTTCCCTTTCGCAGCAACAGTTGTCTGTAAGACCTCCTTGACGACATGACTTGCCGGTCTTCCGCCGTCGTTCTCGAACGCCATACTCTTCATCTTCTTCACATACCCTAGTATATGATTGTACGTCTCCGTGTTAGACCTAATGGACGGGAACCGCGCTCTGACGTTCTTCCGCAGCTGCGCGGCGGCATCTGAGAGCTGAGCGAGGGAGAGCTTGTCGCGGTAGAGGAATATCATGTACGTGATCATCACGAACTCGATGGGGGAGACTTTCTTGTCCTTCAGCGGCTTCGACAGAGCATCGTCGTGGGCGAGGGCGCATAGGATCGCAACCGTCGTGTCGATGTTCCGTTGTAGCTTTGGTGTTATCATCGCCGCCTTGTCGTCGGTCAGCCATGCCTCAATCTTGGGTGCAGACGGCTCGGCCTTCTTGCCATCAATGAGGTAAATGATCTGCGCCACACACAGAAAGTCGCGTCCGCGAGCTTTACCCCAAGGAACGTGGCCCTCGAGCCCTTTGGGAGACGCGAGCAAATCCTGCACGGTGCGAATGAGGGAGGCTAGAGGTCCTGTGATAGCTTGCAGACGTTCAGCTGGTGTTAGTGCCACGCCTAGTTGGACACGGCGGAAGATCTCGCGCTCCTGGTCCTGAGTGAGGTAGTCGTACTCGACGCAGGTGATTTGGGTGTTGCTGAACCGGGACTTGAGCTGCTGAGGGAGGACCGTCCGGGATCTGGTTCTTCCGGCTCCGCCTGATGTACCAGAAATTTCCCTGGGTGACGGAATCCTTGTCTGTTGAACGAATTAGACGATGAAAGGGGAAACGGGCAGGGGATCCGTACGCATAATCTGCTTAGACGTCAATGAAAGAATATAAATATGGAAAGAAACACGCACCCGACCATCCGTAAATCGCTGAATCGATGACAACCTTTGTTTCCCATCAATACACATCGCTTCTCTTCGCCGTTTGGCATTACCGACACCGCTACCACGGACAAGTGAGCCAAAGGCAAAGCGAAACAGGGCTGCACGTACCGAATATCAAAGGAGGTATATAGTAGTTGTGAATGAGAGAGTCGATGAGCTGACTTTGCTTCGCGTCATTCCACACGACGTCTACTAAAAATCAGGGGGGGAGACCAAAGATGGGAAAAAGACGCGACGTACCTCTTTGATACTCGGGCTCCAAATCCAGGGTTCCACTCTGCAGTTTCTCTGCAAAGATTTTAGCAAATAGCAGACAGAGAAAAAACGAGCTGGACGCACGGTACAAACACTCTACGGTATACGAAACTGTCCTGGGTGCACGCAATGCAGGAGTGATCACCGGTTGTTTCCTACGTGTCTGAGGCTTCGACGCTGGAAAGCGGGACGTCCGACTCGTCCGAAGAGAGGTCAGTGAGGTCGGAGTCGTCGGAAAAGGACATGGTGGTGGTGGTGGTGGTGAAAGGCGGAGATGGTACCCTTGCCTAATTAGGCACGTGGTTGTTTTGTCCATTGTCTCATGCCACAACGACGTGCTCGGACCCTCTGCGATGGTCATGCGACATTCTACGTGACGACCTGACGAACGATTGAGGACCATGTCGGGATCTGCAGCTGGTAGGCTGACACAGATGCGATAGCCGCTGGCTGGCGCCAAACGCTAGGGCGCGAGCTTTTCGGCATACATGAGGGAGGAGGACAAGGTTCTGAGCCGTCGCAGCTTTCAGTGATAGCCTTCGCGACTCGGATCACATAAAGCCGAGACTACCTTTTTCGCGCACGGACCTTTTCACCGCGATCAGGGCGGTCTAGCCCAGAGTGCTATTGCGACCGCCTCATCCATCATATGCGCTTAAAATACCATTCGGAAATATCATGGTTTGTGAGTACATAATATTGTTTTATTTCTAAAGTTCCTCATCCCAGGGCTCGGAATAACCACGGATCAAGCCTGAGGTCAAATGAACACGAAACGTAATTCGGCAATACGCATAACGCACAGATCTGGGAGCTACATTGTAAGAACGACCTTATCTTAAATAGTTACCTGATGTCATATCAGCAATTTTTAGAATACTCGAAGCGGGCACTTTTCGATGTCTACAGCCGCCACAATTGCTCGTCGTGTTTAGCTGCGCAAAACTGAGAGGCGGTTCTCATATGAATGAACGAACGCAACCAGCTGGTACTTGCTGGAATAATCTTCTCTGATGTTGCGCGGTAGTTGAGGACCTTGTCCCACAGAAAGGTGACCACTGATCATGATGGGGAAATCGATTTACTCCAATCCTTCTTCGCAGCCCGATAGTACTCCATCATATAACGTATGAGACTCAAACGATTTCGAACAAAAACAATCCTATCATCGCTTAGCACTTCCGCCTAAATTCCCGTGTCTGGGAGGATCTATTGCACAACGAACTCGTACGCGACTCTCCTGCCCATGGCACTCGTCGTGGGATCCCCAAAACATGACGATAAGCCTGCCTCCTCATATCTAGCAGAGGAGATGAGCATAACCGAGGGAAATACGAACACCTGCCGCAGAGATGGCAATCGGTTCTAGATTTCAGCCCCGAACGACAACCTCGACGTCGTCATAGTTCTCGTTCATAGACGTAAGTGCTTCGCCTATAAAGAGCTTCGTGAACCAAATGTTGAAAACGGTGCGAAAGTTCGCAGAGTAATTGGATTACACTGTTACATACGGCCAGGTAGTCCAGAATCGGATGGAAGAAACGGTGCGAAGCAAGCGTGTTCACGCTGCTTTGGCCTCCAGATCCAATTAGGCGACTTTGCAAGGATTCGGTCAGCAAAAAGTGCAAC
>JAUDZF010000170.1:0-42176 GCA_030407055.1 Armillaria mellea
TCCTAAATGTTAATCATTCTCCTCTTGACCTACTTGACCCATCTCGACCTACACCTGATTCCGCGCATTCAGTATCGCTCAAATCCTTTTCCCTTAATGTCAAACTTCCCGACACCGTACCCGAATCTGGTACCAAATATCCTTCCACAGTCACCGTTCTCTTCGATAGTCTCACTCTACCTGCTCTCGAGCATCTCCGAATTGATTTCGGTGGCGCTTGCGGGCTATCCGAGAGCACTACTCGCCTTCTTCGTAGATCGCAGTGCGCACTGAAGGGTCTGGCTCTTATAAGAGTTTCCAGAGATGATTGGGAGATCCTTCTTGGAGCAGGCGAGCTTCAGAATCTGGAGGAGCTTTTGATAGAGAAGTTGGAAAACTCTGTCCACCTTCAGAATGTCCTTGAACTTATCACAGAATCGGCTGGCCTTCTTCAACTTCGAACCATCGAGATTGACGCGTCTGCGATCGAAGATAGCATCGTTACTTGTCAAGATGCTGTCATTCAGTTTATGGAGTCCCGTCAGGTTACGAATGAAGGCTTTGGGAAGCTGGAAAGTTTGACGCTTCGTGCTCCGGCATCGTTCGAGATCTCAGAGGTCAATGTCCAAAGGTTGGAGGCATTGCGTAGCTTGGGTACGCGATTCTATATACATCGCCTTTGATATACCGAAGGTTGTACTGAAGTTGTAGTCGCTTATGATAGGTTCGGTAGCGGTGAATACATCCTGTATCGCACTACGGTTCTAGTTCAACTGCTCATTTCAATTTTGATCTTGCAAGTTGCAGCTCGGACGTGAATATCGTACTCACCATCTGTGATACTTGTTATTTTGACATTTCTATTCATAGTTAGGTACCATTCATGCATCCATCGTAGACTTTCACCATAGGGATACCTAGTAGCCTAAAACAGTTATAAGGACCTGCTATTTTCTATACATTTTAATCATCTCTCGAGCTACGAGTAAAATATTTATGTGTACCGCCAAGCTTCGTGTGAACGCTTGAATTGGGGGACAGCGGTCTCCATATGGTGTTACAACTGCGATAGATAATATTAGATAGGCAGGATGCATCGGAGAATATGCAGACACGATAGGCGGTCATTGAAGAGTGAAACGGACTCGGCAGTGGGCCGGTAATCCGAGCGGAGTTTCAATGGGTCCAGTCGCAACGACCCTTGTCTTCCGAAATTCGACCACTCGACCTGTTCATTCCAGTGCAATCCTGCCCTGCGTCATCAGGAGACTCAGAAGGGTGCCGGCAGCTCAGAGTGATAATTTGGCCAATTCAAATAACACTTCTATGAATCAGTGGGACATTCTAGAGAGGGCTGGCCGAGATGCAATGGGAAGCACAAGCTTGAAGTACGTGTAAAGGACTGGGAAAACTGTGCGTGGCATCTTATTCTGGGAGATGGTCGATGGAGGCTTATCTATTACTCTAGGATGCACACAAACAGCATCAGTCGCAGACTGGTCGCTATTCTCAGGATCCAAGAAACTCTAATTATCTCGCAAGCATTTGCTCCAGCCGAGAGACTCGTCGTCACGAGTAGCGTACGCTAATAAATAAATTCTGATATTGGTGCCCGAGTATCCTCGCAAAGTTTGCACACAATGGATATTGGTCAGAAGAGTGTGTTTCGATCTTTTTGTATTTTCTATTCTTCCTGACCCGTGAACAGGGCCACATGCTTAGCTGTATACCGGCCCAAGATTCCTCAATTTGCTCTCTGACCGGTCTCTGCAACTTGACGTCTCGTCATTCCCAACACCCAGGTTTTCGGTACGCTGGTATGCCTGCCGAAGAGGAAACCGTGTCGAACTGGGGAATTGAGCTGGCGTTCATCACAAGGAGCTGGTTTATGGTGTTGTTGGTTCTCTGGACAATAGGGCCAGGGTACAGATATAATCAGCTGTCTGGGGTCGTGGAAGGAGGTGATCAACCGAGGATGGGAAGATCATGCATTTCAGACTTTGGGTGTGTGATTTTTCTTGCAGATGACGAAAAACGTTACTGATCCCTCATGTTTAGGAGGAAATTCGATCAATGTTGATCCCAAGAGCTCGAAAGTGCATGTATTGTATCTGGGATTGCGTGGCGTAATGAACTACCGCACATTACAAGATCCGATTCGTCTGGTCCCCAGCGCACAGTTAACCACCACCATCAAGTCCTGAATCGACTTCACTCTCCTCCTGCGCGGCTATTTCTCTCAGAACTGCCATGCTCAGGCACTATGAAATCCGGTGCATTATCCTGTCCAATCGAAACAAAGCCTGTCTATCGACGGATTAACCCACAGACTGGCATCACCAGTCGCTGCCTATACAAATGCATCGGCGCTGGAGCTATGCACCTACATCCACAAACTCTCAAGAATGAGCTCCTTAGCAGAAAGATCGGTGTCCAGGGACCTGCGGAACGTGGCACGGTGTCGTCGGATGAATGATGCCAGCCACACCTCTCGCAGTCACCTCTACCATCACTATGATCTGGAGCGGTTCGCTATTCCTCCAACAATAGGCCTTCGCCGTGGAAAGCCAGCAATCTCTCTCGTCATCCAGCATTTCTCTGTTATCTCTGATTTTGCCCGCAAGGGCTGATGTCGCGCTTTATCTTCATCCAAGGTGCTTTGGTTGTCAGAACAACATCCACGAGGAGACAGAACAGTCATCCAAACCAATGCCATATTCGCTCGATGTCCCGGACATTAGACTCTAGATTACGTGAAGCGGGATTCGACCAGTTGCCTGCTTTCTTTTAATTTGGGGGCTTCTTGCTTCCCAACACGTGTGGCGAAGTCGCGATTTTGCGCGCAAACAGTGTAAGTTTGTATTTGTGCCCCTGATTTTGAACGAACACTGACGTGTTCTCACACAGAGCCTTCCTTTTACGCGTTAACGGCGGCCACTCTCACATCGACCATGAAATGGGCACGGCCTTGAACAGTTCGTTGTCACCCATTCACCCGATATCGGGGCTATGGAAGGACGTCGTCAGTACGCTCTGCCCTGAGTTACGGGCAACGATGACTATCCGAGCTCCACATGACCGAACAGATGGCTGGGATCTCAGCTGAGGAATGTTCCAGTCCGCGCGCTTGAACGTACCAGCCGGCATCCCCTTGATTCCTTGCTCGTACGTTGCGTCAGCATACCAGGGGAAGAGTTGCAACGGCACTTCGACATTACGATGAATCATTCCGTGTGATGGAGAAGAGCCGAATTCGTCATCCATCAGTCCTTTCTGTCTGTCGTTCATGAAAAGGTTGATTGGCTCACCGACGCGCATCTATTGTGTTGGGGTAAGATTGGGACGTTATCACGGCCTTCGAAATTGCCCCCAAAATTGAGACATCTCCATGTGCATCCCGAGGCCCAAATTCATTTCGCTACCGCCAATCTGGTCGCGCTTTATGACGAACGACTAGTTGCAGGTGACCGTCTAACACCGAAATATGTTGACGTCCCCGAACCTCCTCATTTTCCTACCACGGCTACGCCGATGTGCCATTACACATCAGATCTCAGCCGTCTCCTTCTCGAGTCATCACTAGTCGATACAGTCCCTTTCTGTATTCTCAATGAATTTCCTGCGGTGCATCAAACCACCAGCTCTGCGTGAGGTTGTCCTCACGGTCGGGCGCAGACCAGCCGGTTGTTGACCTTTCAAACGATGTTATCATAGCACTGTCGGAGTTGATTCGCTACTCCCGCTGTTCGCTGATTCGGCTCTCTGTTGCTGATGACAACCTCGTGGAGGGTTTGCAACTCACTACATCCCAGGATGAATCCGGCATTCAGTTCAACCAATGGGATGAGGATAACAATCCGGTCATGGAATTGTTGGTGGAGGAATTTTGGGAGACCGAACTAGTGGATGGTTTATTCCGCTACCTTTGATACCTTCCCTAAGAAGTCTTGGTGTCATGTTGGAAGGAGTGAGCGACACCCATATCTCGTTTCTTGATCGCAGCTTTCTAGAGATGATTCCTTTGCGGCATCGCAACGGCCTTCTCATGATGAAGCTTCATTTATATGTTCCAGGACACAATTAGAGTTCTGACTTGGATTCCGACAACGAGGTTTATTTAGAGGAGCTCAGGGATACCGGTCTTGCGCTTGACTTTGTTCTGGACAATATCACACGATTATGTTCACTGTGCTCTTATTCATACGTAAAGTTCTCAAACGATGTTTTGTCTCGCCTCTGGAAGAAGTGTTTGAAGGTAGTGGCAGGGCTGGAGGACAAATATCATTGCTACATGAAGAGCGAGCTGCTGGTAACCTTCTCCGCTAACGTCGACTTCCTTTGAGACGGTATATACTTACTTCCGAAATATTTGCATCAGCTGTCCGTATCGGGTACTCAGAAGACTGGCGCATGCTATTTGTTCGAATAGCTCAGTAAGTAAGATGTTGCCTTGCGGTTGACGTCCGCGAACCTTCTGCCAAAGCCCCACAAAAAGCAGGACGTGTCTTCACAGAAGGCACAATTTCCTACAATGAATCGCAGCCTGAACTCATTCAGGTTCTCAAATGCATCTCGGGCTCTGGACAGCTTCCTGAAAACATCGAAGGCATGAATCAAGTAGTATGGCATGTAAGAGGAAAGCCTATGAATAATCGAGCTGACGACGGAGATAATCATTGGTGTAAGTTTAGAGCAACGTAAATTCATAAGGTTTTAAGGACCTGTAATATGATCCCGAGTCTACGTCCGACTTAGATAGACTTAGATGTGGCGCATCCAGTTGGGTGATAGATATTAAAAACTACGAAATATGATAGATCATTGGTCGAAAAAGATAGTACCATGGAAGCTGTTACTGCGAGGGAAGGTATACAGACGGTGAACGTATTCAGTCAGCATCTGGGTCTGAGTGGTGCAACATTGTAGTAAGACGAAAACCATGATTTCCGTTCAGTGCATTCAACGCCTCGAAGTCCGCTTCAACTAGATCGGAATCCCATCCTGTTCCTATGACTGTAAGGGCGAGCGACTTGAGACGCGAAGAATTGTGGGACTCGCTTCCGACTCGTGAAGCAATCATCTCCACAAATTCTCGGTCGATGAAGGAAATGTGACTATACTCAACATCAATGAGGTTGATATCCAGATTTTCCAAGTCGGGAACCAATATATGACGGTGTAATCCCTCCACGACTTGCATCTCCGACATCCTAAGAACGAGAGCTGCCATGAGCGCATCTGGTTCCCTTGTCCAACCGTTGAATTCGACGTATAAGTCCCTGAGATGAGGACATAACGATATAATCGCAAACAGGTGCTCGTTGACAGCAGCATCAACAAGGGTGAGTGACGCTAAGGAACACTAGGAGCGTACGAGCAAACCGTGAAGCTCTGAGAGAGCATCAGGGGGACACTTGACGGGTACATCGTCAAAATCGTCGTGCCCAGACCTGAGAGCCATCTGCGTCAAAGCAGGAAGCCTGAGACTGTGGAGGAGTTTTCCTGACGATGCTGAAAGCTCTTTGAGTGTTGGATGGGTAATGAGAGGATAATACGGAGGAGAGGATACAGGAATGCGACTATGATGGTGCCACGAGAAAGAGACGAGATTCGGGGACGATTCGATGTTATGTAGATACCTCTGTGTTATGTCGTGTCCAGAAAATTGTCTTCCATTGAACAATGAGGCGAGATTGGCACCAGGAAAGCGGACTTCGTGTCAGCGACTAACTCAAACACTCTTTAGAGTCAACCCTATACCGGTAACACCGAGGGTTTAGTGACAATAGAGTGGTCTGGGCATAGCCTCAGAGTTCTTAGTCTTAGCAAGGAGTTCAGTTAGGAAGTATAGACTTTAGTCTGAAGCTAAGGCTTAAGGCCAGTAATACAGGTTCTTATATACGTTTCTGGTTATGCTATTGTTGGGATAGCAATCCCGAGCGAGTACAAGAAGGTACTCGAAGATTCGGCACAATTCAGCAGCAGCTGATTCGGACCATGATTTGGATATATTTAGTAATTCGTAGTAGATTCTCGAAGTAGTACAAAATGTATTTAAGGACAATGTCTCTCACTCGAGAGGCTAATCAATTCTCTACTTTACATTCTCCTCTGCTTACTTACAACAGGTTATGGGCCCCGGCCATAACTGAACTACTCACATTGTTACATACTTCGCACTCTCGTACTTTACGTACACACGTAGAACCGCATGGATAGCCAGTCCGTGTATAGAATTGACCCCCTTAAGGGCCCGGAAAACTACCCGACATGGAAAATCAAGATGATCGATATCTTAACCGATTTAGGTCTAATTGATCATGCAGATGGTAGCCTGAAGGCCCCGGCAGAAGCGGCACTGGTGGCAGATTGGAAGAAGAGTGATAGGAAGGCTCTTTCGACAATAAGGTTGCGGGTCTCGGATGGCCCGCTGGTGTATATTGCTGGTTCTAAGACTTCGGCAGAAGCCTGGAAAGCTCTGAAAGATATGTATGAGTCCAGGGGACCCATGGGAATTGTCCTTGTTAGAAGGAAATTCTTCAGAGCTCAGTGTGAAGAAGGAGGAAATATAGAGGAACACATTAGGACAATGAGGTCCTACCAGGAGGAGTTGGCATCCCTTAAGCAGACTGTCGAGGAAGAGGATTTCTCAATCACACTGCTTACATCACTTCCGGAATCATGGAATTCATTCATTTCATCAGTGGATACTGCAGACTTGAAGGATTCTTACAAGCTGATTTCTCGAATTCTCCAAGAAGACATCCGATTGCGGGAAAAGACTTCTGACTCGACCATGGCACTTGCAGCACATGGCAAGAAGAAGTTCAACCCGAAAATCACATGTTATGGATGTGGAGAAACCGGTCACATCAGATTCAATTGCCCGAATGGGAAGAAGAACTCCGGGAAGTCTTGGAAGGGAAAAGGGAAGGGCCAGACTCAGGCACATGCTGCCAAATCGGATTCGGATGAAGAAGACTACGCATTTTGCATAGAAAATGTTGCACTCACCTTGCTTTCAGGGACGTCATGGCTAGGGGACTCTGGTGCATCCAGACATATAGTCAAGAATAAATTGTATTTTTCTGACTACACTGAGACCCCAGGACATGAAGTTATTGGCGTAGGCAAATCCAAAGGCTTGGGAAAGGGAACCGTTAAGATTAAAATGGTTGAAGGGGACAAGACTACTTCAGTTACGCTGAAGGACTGTGTTCACTGCCCCGAAGCACCATTCAATCTTATTTCATTAGGGCGCATCACGGATGCCGGGTTTGAACTCAAATTCAAGGAATCCCGGATGGATATTATCTCACCACATGGCAAGAGAATTGGCCACGGAGATAAGATGTCAAAACTGTACAGCCTTGACATCATTGCACCTGAAATAACCCAAGCTCACGCTATGAAACCGGCCCGATCATGGCAAAAGTGGCACAGAATATTAGGTCACTTAAATATGGGATCAGTGAAGAGACTATTTAGGAAGAAAATGGTCAAAGGTATGGATGTAGATGAGCTAGCCGAGCCCCAGAAGGATTGCAAAGCCTGCATACAGGCCAAGCATCATGCCGAGCCATTTCCGCACGAAGCTGAAAGGGACTATGCCGAAATAGGTGAAATAACATTCTCGGATCTGTGGGGACCAGCCCGAACTCAGGGTATCCATGGAGAAAGATATTACATAAGCTTCACAGATGGGAAATCCCGAAGGACAATGTTGTATTTTCTCAAGTCGAAACAGGGTACGGAAATTCGAAAGAAGATCCAGCAGTACCAGAAATACATCAAAATCCATAAAGGGAAGGACTTGAAGTTTATGAGGATTGATAATGGGAAGGAATATGTCAATGAGGAGGTAAAAGAATATCTCCAGGACAATGGCATTCAGTTGGAACTGACTGCAGCATATTCTCCATCCCAAAATGGAGTTGCCGAGAGAGTAAATCGGACTCTCGTGGAGCATGCACGTGCCATGCTTGAAGAACATCACTTGCCGAAATTTCTATGGCCCGAGGCAGTGGCATATGCCACGTACCTGAAGAACCGATCACCAACTAGAGCCATCAAGAATGATCTAACCCCAGAAGAAGTGTTTTGGAGTGCGAAACCGGATATTTCGACACTCCAGGAATTCGGTGTCAAGTGCTGGGTGTTGCAGCAAGATAACAAAAGGTCAAAACTCGACCCGAAATCAAGGGAATTCATTTTTACAGGTCTTACAGATGAATCCAGGGCCTGGAGATATTATAACTCTCATTCCAGGCAGATTCAGACCTCAAGAAATGTCATATTCCCTGATAGCAGCACCACAGAGCCTACAGATAATGACTATATTGTTTCCCACCCTTTGCTGCTCGAGGGGGAGTCAGGGTATAAAGTCAAGCAGACTCTGGGTGGAAATAATGATATTTCGGACAATTGCACGGATGCCGAGAGTGCCGAATCAGAAGGGGAAATGCCCCTTGATGCCCCGGCAACTAAATCCAAGATACCCATCTGGCGTGGGAAGATGATTGAACCACGCGACAAATCGGCCCGGATCGCATCACTTACTCAACCGAGTTACCGGATCCTTAACAATCCAGCTGCACGGAGCACAAAACCACCGGAATGGCAGCACCTTGCAATAGAAGAACCTTCGGAAGCTGCAAATATTGCAGTAGACTATGCATGTGTGGGGGAGACTGCAGATAACCTCAGTGATGAGCCATTGAGTCTTGAAGAAGCCAAAACAAGACCAGATTGGCATCATTGGAAGAGAGCAATGGATGAAGAGTATGATCTATTGACTTCTCTAGGTACATGGCAGTTGGAAGAATTACCCCAAGACAGATCTCTTGTTGATTGCAAGTGGACTTACAGATTAAAAAGGGATGGTGATGGGAAAATTACAAGGTACAAGGCCAGACTCGTTGCGAAAGGATTTTCACAGATACCTGGAATTGATTTCTTCGAGACATATGCGCCTGTTGTTAGGCTGGATACATTCCGCCTACTTATGGCAATTGCCACACAAAGGAACTTGATCATTCATGGAATGGATGTTGTCAGAGCCTACTTAAATGGTAAACTTGATGAATCTATTTACATGGCACAGCCACCTGAATATTCAGATGGGAGCAGCAAAGCGGCACACCTTAGATTGACGCTATATGGACTCAAGCAATCTGGCCGAGTTTGGAATGAGAAATTAAATGCTACCTTTTTGGGACTTGGATACACCAGATTGATGAGCGATCAATGTGTATACATCAGACAGATGGATTCTGGACCCATAATTGTAGCTGTGCATGTAGATGACATGACACTGCTTGCCCTGGATGATGAAACCATGTCTAACATGAAAGAAGAGCTTAAGAAGAAGCTAAATGTCATGGACATGGGGGAGATTCAATACATATTGGGCATGAAGATAGACAGGAATTGGGATAAGGGCACTATTACCCTATCCCAGAAGGCATATATTCTCAAGGTACTCGAGCGAATGGGTATGAATGACTGCAAACTGGTCAAAATGCCTATGGACCCGAATGTATGGCTAGAGAAAATCCCCACAGGTGATTTCTGAGGTGTCGACACAGCCACCAGACAGTATTACCATACTGGTGTCGGATCTCTGATGTATGCAGCCAATGGATCCCGGCCTGACATTGCACATGCCGTCACCGAATTAAGCAAATATGTGCAGAATCCGGCTGCTGAGCATGTCACAGCGCTCAAACGAGTTTTCCGTTACCTGAAGGGAACTCTAGAAGTTGGAATTACATATGGAAGGACTATGGATGAACTGATACCTTATTCAGATTCAGACTGGGGAGAAGACAGAACAGATAGAAGATCAACATCTGGTTATGTCTGTACCTATGCAGGGGGAGCTGTTACTTGGAGTTCAAAGAAACAGCCCACTGTAGCCCTATCCACTATGGAAGCAGAGTATATGGCCCTTGCACATACAACCCAGGAAGTAATTTGGCTATGAGCACTCCTAACCAAATTAGGATTGCCACCTGATGGTGCAACTACCATTTTCATCGACAATCAATCAGCAATCAAATTTGCCAAGAATCCTATATTCCACGCACGATCAAAACATATAGACATACGACATCATTTTGTTCGCGAGCGCATGGCTTCAAATGAAGTCAAAGTTCAGCACTGCGCATCAGAGGAGAACCTAGCAGATATATTCACTAAAGGTCTATCAAGGCCACTACATGAATATCTATCTGAAGGTATTCTAGGGACTCAGAATTGAGGGGGAGTGTTGGGATAGCAATCCCGAGCGAGTACAAGAAGGTACTCGAAGATTCGGCACAATTCAGCAGCAGCTGATTCGGACCATGATTTGGATATATTTAGTAATTCGTAGTAGATTCTCAAAGTAGTACAAAATGTATTTAAGGACAATGTCTCTCACTCGAGAGGCTAATCAATTCTCTACTTTACATTCTCCTCTGCTTACTTACAACAAGTCGCATGTGTGTTGATAAGATAAAAGTGAAAGTTTGTGACAATTACCTCCTCTTTAAGGCTATCATCCCGATAGCTCGTTAAGCTCTTTGTATTCATGAAGGGTGTCATTGTAGTCATTAATCATTCTGTCATAATAAAAGTCTGCTTCGTCGATCCATTTTCTGGTGCCATACCCGTTTTCAACTAAAAAGACTCGCTCTCCCCTTTCGATGACATGTTGGATGATTGCTTTGGGGAGTAGATCAGGGTCTTCGAGGGAAGTGACGTAAATCTCTTCCTCTTTGGGATGAGCAAAACCTTCCTCGTCTGTCCAAATGGGGCCACGTTCGATCCAGTACTCTTCAATGGACTCTTTGGCATGTTCCAACTGGTGGTAGGGAATCCACTTGGCTTCTTCCTTTGGAAATCCTTTGAACTTTATGTGGTACCACCAAATGCTGTGTCTGCTTTGGGTGTCCAGAATTTCTTCAATTTCTTGCTTGGGTTGTCCTTTGACAATGTCTGGTGGTGGCGGTGGTGGTACTTCTTGGTTCGGGAATGTGGGAGGGTGATACAGGGTGAGGAGTGCTTCATTGATAATGTCATGGATTTTCCATGTGACCAGGAGCTTCAGGTGGTAGGCCATGTTTCCGACTTTTTCTAGGACTTCAAAGGGTCCAACTCTCTTATCGTCAAGCTTTTTCTTTGGTCGTGAAGTGGTGATGTTTGTGGCTTCTATCCACACCTTGCTTCTGATTAGATACTCTTGCGACATCTCATTTTTTCGGTTGTACTGCTTCTTCATTTGGTTGGCAGCTTTTTGCATGGCGGTCTGGGCTTGAGATCAGGCTTGGTCCATTTCTTTGGCAAATTTCTCCACAGATGGTACATTTTTGTTGACTACTCCGGTGGGTTGAATGACAGGGTTCCATCCGTGATTTAGGAAGAACGGCAAATAGCCTGTGCTGGAATGCACCTGGTTATTGTGCTGGAAGGCCACAATTGGCAGCCACTCTACCCAGTTGTCCTGTTTATGGTTGATGAACATTTGGAGGGACTTCTCAAGCTCTTGGTTTACTCACTCAGTCTGTCCATCGGTCTGTGGATGAAAGGCCATGGACGGGTTTCCCTTAATCTGCAGCCCTTCGTACAACACTTTAATGAACTTGGATACAAACTGCTGTCCTCGGTCCAAGATGATCTTTGAGGGCATGCCATGTTTGCAAAATACCTCGTCTCTCAGGATTTGGGCCCAACCTTCTGTGGTCAATGTTTTGTGGCACAGGGTGTAAATGACTTCTTTGGTGAGTCAGTCTACAATGACACAGACAGAGTCATAGCCCTTTGATTTGGGTAGATCCATGATCAAGTCTGTGCTGATGATTTCCCATGGTGCTGTTGGTACCGAGTTCAGGTTTAGTGGTGCTCATCGCTTGTCTGTGCGGGGCTTTGCCCTCTGGCACATCTCACATCCTTTCACATACTCTTCTATATCCTACTTCATTTGTGGCCACCAGTAGTCTCTGAGTATCAGCTCCTTTGTCTTGGCTACTCCTGGGTGTCCAGCTGTTATGTGGTCATGGCAGGTGGCAATGATGTTTCCCCTGACCAACCGTTCTTTTGGTACATAAATATGGTTGTCATATAATATTACACCTTGTTCCATCTTGAGTCCTCATTTGTGTGTTAGGGCCATGGATATATGCGAATCCCACAACTTCTTGTCTCGAGTGGCAGTTTGGATGGCTCAGTACAGCTCATCTGGTGCTGGGATTTCCATGACCCTGAAATGTTCTGGTTTAAGGAGGACGATGTCTTGGTTATTGCTTCCTCCTTGGTCATGGTCTGCCCTTTGTGAGAGTAGGTCGGCTTTCTTGTTTGCGGTGCCAGGCTTGTGATGGAGCATATAGTGGTATTCTGCTAGCTCCATGACCCATCATGCTTGCCGTCAGTTCAGCTTCTGTGGTTTCCTAAAATATTGGAGGTTCATATGGTCCATCCAGATTTCAAACACTTCCCGTGCTCCCATAAGATAATGCCTCCACTCTTTTAAAGTGAGCATGATTGCAAGTAACTCTTTGTCGTAGATTTCATAGTTTCATTCTGTTGTCATTAATGCCTTTGATAAAAATGCCACAGGCCACCATTTTTTACCTTGTTTTTGTGACAAAACGGCTCCAATTGCCCCCTCACTAGCATCTGCTTCCATGCAGAACTGGTCTTCATCTGTTGGCATTGCCAATACTACTCCTCTGTTTTGGAATGCATCTTTCAGGGTCTCGAATGCTTCATCCTGCTTCTTTCCCCATGTCCATCCTTCTTTTCTGGTCAACTTCATCATTGGGCATACAATCTTGGAGTAGTCCTTGATAAATCGTTGGTAAAAGTTGGTGAAGCCGAGGAAGCTTTGTACTTGTTGCTTCTTTTCAGACTTTGGCCAATCTAGGATTCCAGTGATCTTGACTTCATCCATTCGGATTTTTCCTTCACTGATGATTACCCCTAGATACTCCATTTCCAACACCTTGAATTTGCACTTCTCTGGTTTGAGGAAAAGCTTATTCTTTCTAAGGATCTTGAGTACTTTCCATGTAATTTGGCAGTGTTCCTCTTTTCCTTTGGTGAAGATGAGAATGTCATCTAGGTATATGGTGACCTTTCCTTCGTTGATCAGATCTTTGAACAGGTCATTCATCATGGTCTAGAAGGTCACCGGCGAATTGGTCAATCCAAAGAACATTACCAAGAGTTCATACAGGCCCCGGTTAGTTCTAAACGCCACTTTGAACTCGTCTTCTTCTTTGATGTGTATGTTGTTGTATCCCCATCTTACATCTAGTTTTGAGAAGTACTTGGTGCCCTTCAGTTTGTCCATGAGGTTGCCGATTAATGGGAGTGGGTAGTGGTTTTTGATCGTGATCTCGTTTAGCTTTCAGTAATCCTGTACAGGTCATAACTTTCCATCTTTCTTTTTGACAAAGAAGAATGGCAAAGCCATCAGGGATTTGGATGGTTGGATCTGTCCAGTGGCGAGGTTTTCTTCCAGGAACTTGTCGAGCTCTTCTTGCTCCTTCAGGTTGAGAGGATACACCTTGCAGTCAAGGCTGGCATTCACATTGGGCATCAATTCTATTGCATGATCCCATGGTTTTCAGAGCAGGAGTTCATCAAAGTTTTCTTTCAAGAATACATCTTCGAAATCTCATGCCCATTCCGGTACTATCTCTTCGTACAACTTTGCCTTCTTTTCACTATTTGCTTTGGCGGCTAAGTCGTTTGCCTTGGATCCCATGGCTTGTATGTGCATGGCTTCTTGTATGTTGATCATGAGAATCCAGTCACCTTCTTTTATCTCTTTCCACTGGATCTCTGGGTCCGTGTCAGGAAGGTGGAACAGTATCATGTGGCAATGACATCTGACTAGGAATACTTTGCCAGTTTCCCAATTGACTAAGGGATTATGGCATTGCAACCAATCATAGCCTAGGAACATGTCAGCAGAGCCTAGGTGTGTGACTGCTAGGTCCATTTGATCCTCGTAGTTGCCGATTATGATGTGCATGTCCACATGGCTCTTGATGTCTCCTTCTTTGTTTCGGGTTCCATCTGCATTATAGACTGGGGTCGTGAACTCATTGTTGATCACATTCAGCTCGTTGTCTTGTACAAACTTTGAGCTTACTATGCTATGAGTACAGCCGCTATCTAGTAAAGCGTTGACTTGAAACTTTCGACATGTGTCAGTGGTTTCCAGTTGTAATTTGACCATGACGCTTCATCCTGGTCGTCCTCTAATGTATCTTGGCACTCTATGTAAGTCATGGAGCCAATTGATTATCAGTTCATATCGTTCTGATCTGAAATTGTCTGGTCCTATGATCTGCGCTAACATCTCATCGTCTACCTCTTCTCTTCGCTTGGGGTGCACCCAGTCTTTCAGGATAGCCATACATTTTTCATGCATCCTGGCTTCCCAAATTTGGTGCTGAGTCCAGTCTGCTGTGAAAGGCTTTGTCTAGACCTGGACAATCGGTACCTGTCTAGCTCCTTGCGGAGACATGGCAGTTTCCTGCAGGGTGTTGCCACCATTCAAGTCCGTACTCTTGGATCATTTGGTTAGGCTTCCTGCCTCACTGGGAGGACTTTTTTGCTTCAGGGATGGCCCGCATGCATCTGGCTTTTGGACCAGGTCCCTGGCACCAGCAGCCAACCATTTGTGGTATGAGAAGTCATCTTCCTCGTCTGGTACTTCTACCATAGAAACACTTCATGAGCTGGAGGTGGTGGAGCGACTACTCACTGATTCAGTAGGAGAGGTCGGTCTCTCAGGCCCCCTTTCTACTGCCTGGGCACTAGCAGGATTCCATTCTGCAGCTTTCTGGTCATCCAATAGGTCTTCATTGGGGTCCTCTACCCTGTGCCCCAGAGGATCAGACTCTGTGGTCTTGGCCTTTGGCAGGCACTTGAGTTTCACCATATCGGTCCTTGCGAAGTGTGTCTTGGCCCTCTTGGGAGGCGCTGAGTCTTTCGGCTTTAGAGGCCCGAGGGTGTCCTGCTTACTCAACTCTGACCTGAGTCCTAATACTTGTGTTGAGGGCTCCAGCACCACCTGGCATGTCCCCTCCTTCACAGCAGGCTCGGATGTTGTTTCTTGTTGTTCTGATTTGGTTTCTTGGTTGCACTCTTCAACGTTAAGCAGCGTATATTTATTCAATGTAACTACAGAAGATGTATCAGTCTGTGCAGTGGTGTAAGAATGCGTACCATGTCCTTTGGCCAGTGCAGATGAATCTACTGCCCAGCCTCCTCTTTTACCTCCTCAACCTTACTCGTGGAGGTGGTTTCTTCCTTCTCCATTCCTTTGAGCTGTCCTTTCCAATATTTTTGAATGGCCTGGATCTCCACAGCCGTCTTCTTGCATCATTCTTTCTTACAGTCCCTGGATATGTGGCCCTTTTCACCACAGTTGTAGCACTTGTCTTCGGCATGTAGTTTGCCGAGATCCATGGGCTGCCCTTGGCCTCTGTAGGTCATTCCAGTATTGGTCTTCTTGTCACCAGTCAACTTGCTGCTCAATTGGTTCGAGCTGGTGGAGTTCTTCTTGTGGCCGTCATGGCCCTTCTTCTTGTTGCTCGATCCCAAGCTGCCTCCGATTGCCTTGTTGTGGTGGAAGCCATAGTCCATGCGCAAGAGGCACACTTTCCACTCCTGGTAGGTGTTTGGACTTTCAGCATTGTTCATCAGGATTTTATCCTTTGACGACTGCTGGGCCACTTTCTCAATCTGGGAGCACATCATTTGTTTGTTGGTGATGACGTTGGCTTCCAGGGCCAGTTCCTTGAATTTCTGGAAGAAGACCTCGCCATCACTGTAAGTGGCCTGACAAAGCTTCTCCCACTGTGCCTGCTTGATTTTGGTGTCGGAGTCTTGCCAGAATCGTTTGATAATCGTGGCCTTAAAGGTTTTACATGCCGGGTATCACATGCAACCAATGGTGGGGTTGTACAACTTGCATGCTTGAAGCACCCACCATGTCTGTGCTTCTCTTTCAAAGTGGGAAACACAGAAGACTACTTTGTGTGGGTGTCTCCAGAATCCCTGATCATGTACTTCGAAGTACATCTCGGCCTGGTTGAAGAACCGCATGATGTCATCGGTCTTTCCTTTGAAAACCATGGGTTCTCGTGTGTAATTGGGTTTAGAAGTTCCCCAGGGACCCATGTCTCCTGCTGCCAGAACCCATTTGGCTGGTGGGCTGGGCGGCTTTGGTGGTGAGGGGAATTGTGGTAGATTCCATGTCCTCAGAAGATGGGGTCTGCTGCCTGGGGGTGCACCTGGTGCTCCACTGCCCAGGGGTCCCAATCCTCTGCTTCATCATGGCCGGCTCTGGCAAAGGGTCTTCTGAGGTTTACCCGGGGTGTCCCTTGGTGTCTGCCATATTGCCTGAAGGCCAGCGGAGATCTCTGCTGTGGTGGCGTTTGCCATATGGGGCGTACTGCTTCTGCGGTGATGAGCCTCCAGGCTCTGTATGCTCAGAATTTTGTGAAATTACCCTTAATTCCTACACCAAGTCCACCTGATGGACTTTCACCAAACCAGTCATTGCTGACATGGCAATACCACTTTTGTATCACAGAAATATGTCTTCGCATGTTGGATAACCATCCCATCGTGAAATCCGACACTTCACGGCATTACGGACACGTTAACACTGATTTTGATGGGCCCCCGATTGTATATGGTAATGCCACATCTGCATCAAAGCACGTTGCTATGCATCATTGATCACTAGACCCTATTAACATCACTTATCACCGCACTCATCCATCAAAGATATCAACCTATCATGGATACTCCAGAACTACGGTGACTCAAGCTGTTACTTTGCCAAGTTGGCATGTCATTAGAGATGCATTGGGCGACCTCAGCGACACTAGCATGTCTTTACAATCTGCAGCACACACAGTCGAAACAGCAAGAACCAGCCCGATAGCTGGACTCCACTATAGAATGTTTTCTAACCAAGCATGGCAATTCGAACAACGCTGTATACTTCAGCTGACGGATATAGGTCACATTTATTCAGGATTTTACTCAGCTAAGGCCTTACAGCCTTAGTAAAAAGTCACTTGGAATTCTATTAATATATGTAGGACTTTAGTATAAAAATGTAGATTACAGTAGCATTCAGTACTTTTTGACCCCAGTGGGTACACTCTCGTTCACCAGACTACACTTGTATTGATTCTCGTACATGTCAATCCATCGTACACCATATTCATCGCATGCACCGACAATAAATTGACTAGTCAGATCAGCAACTCTCTACAAATCTGTCCATCATTTTTATAGGATCACCACACATTTATTCGTCATTTCATGGCAATATTTGTCTTGCATTGCATATAGTCAATTGCACATCAACTTGCAGTATTGCTTGAGTTATTCCATGGTTCTTTAACTGTGAAGAAGACATTTCTGTCCCTCTTTACTCTTAACACTATTGGTACACGTCAATATCGTGCCAATACATGATCGACCACGCCATACCTTGCCCCCCATTTACTTTATAGGCAGCACCAGTTTCAACTTCACCAGATAGGACCGTTTTACCAGTTTTCACCTTTGCCATCATCATCGTCACCCACTTGGGTAGTCTCAGAGCAGACTTAGGATCAGTATCAGTATAGGACCAGTTCAGCAATCATTTCAGTATAGGAAATCCCAGTGTGGATTATAGGATAAGTTTTTGACATCAGATAGGATCATTTTCAGCCCAGTACCGTTCACCTCCAGTTCCCATATCAGCCATCCAGTTTAGGATCAGTTTCAACCAGTTTCAGCACCTCGTTCACATTTATTCGATCAACCAGCATGTTTATTCCCAGCATTGCCAGTCCCTCGATCTATTGCCATATCGTTCAGGCATTTCCCTCTCGTTTTCCTACTCATATTAACGTCTCGAGCATGTTTTCTCGAGTCTCATTCCCCATTTCCATTTCAGAATATGGTTTCTTGATATTCATGTCATATCAGGCGCTGTTCCCTCTCATTCTACGAGACCCTATGACTTACAGTCATTCTTTTGATTCCTCAACACTCACGTTGTATTATCTGCTTGACTGCATAGTCCAAGCATATCTTCACAACATTAAAGCTTTGATTTACTGCATGGAGGTGCCCCGAACCCACTCGCACACACGATTGTCCTAGTATTACCATGTTCACATGTTTATTCTCCATACTCCACCTGAGTTTGGTTTTGCCATTGCCATGGAAGTCTAGGCTCATCAGCAGGTAACCATGGCTCCAGGACTTTGAGGATCTGGAGCGGGTGATATTGATTCCACTGGGTTATGGCCTGGTGGATTGCCTCAGTTCTGAGTATGAGTTCCACATAATGCGGAGCATCTACTTCATACTTGGTATATTCTTCGCCGGCCGGGAGTCCTCACCAGGAGAACTCTACCGGTAGCCTCTCTACTACGAACTGTACTAGTTCATCAATGCTCATCTCTGTTGGTAGCCACTTCTGGCATAGAGGTACTCTGCTCACCCTCTGCTTCCCTTTGCCAGTCTCGGAAGCTTCCATTTCTGGGTGCGGTATCGCAGGTGTCACACTCTGAGTGTCCATGGCTGGACTCATGGGGATCGACAGTGGAGCCATCAGTCGGATAGGAGTGGGGGCATGTGGGGGAAGGGGTACAGCTCCAGCTAGCAGGGTGTCTTTAGGGGTATCTGGGATAATGGGAGTAGGGTCCCATGGTTGCCAGGCAGAAGAATGCGCTGTCACTGTAGTACTCAGTGGCGGCACAGTTGTCGTCTTCCTGGTAGGCACATTCTGAGAGGGGAATGATGTCCTCAGGAACAAGGAACTCCCGGATTGGGAACTCCTTGAGGCTTTCCTCTGGATGGTAGGGGATGGTTTCATGTAGGGACCAGAGGTGGAAAAGAGGTATGACTGGGCTGCACTCTCATAGAGTGCATCAGGCCCTTCTTCGTGTGCGGGCCTGCTCGGCATGGTGCTGGTAGTAGCCAATGGTGCAAAGGCTGAGGATGACAGTGATGGTTGCCGGGAGTATGAGGAGATAGAGGTAGTCGGTAGGCATGGTGGTGGTTGGGGGGGAAGGTCTGCTGGGCTGCTGGATGTGACTAGCTTGGGCATGTAGCATGCCAGGTTCTTGGGCTGGGGTTTAGGCAGCTGGGGGGTTGGGGGAAATTGGGGGATTTGTGGCAAAGGCCATGAGGCTTTGGGGATGGAATGTTCCTGCTTTTATTGAGCAGAACCAGGGACGGGGGGTCGGATGGTGACTGGGGCACTATAGAAGTCTTCCTTGATATTGAGGGCTTTGTTGAGAATGGCTTGTTCCCAGTCTTGGCATCTTTGCTGGACGTGGGAGATGTCTTTTTTAGGGACAAGGTGGTCATAGTAGTTTGCTTTCTTGTGCTGGATACCAGTGGAGATGTGGGGTTGTGGTCAGGGTGGCATTGCACCGGGATAGCTTGAGACCAGTTGCGAACCTGGATATGCAAGGACAAGCTTTGGACTAATTGTCAGTGACTAACTCAAACACTCTTTAGAGTCAACCCTATACCGGTAACACCGAGGGTTTAGTGACAATAGAGTGGTCTGGGCATAGCCTCAGAGTTCTTAGTCTTAGCAAGGAGTTCAGTTAGGAAGTATAGACTTTAGTCCAAAGCTAAGGCTTAAGGCCAGTAATACAGGCTCTTATATACATTTCTGGTTATGCTATTAATAGTGCTACACCTGTCCTTGGTGCAGTTCTGGTACAGTATAAGGTTGGTCATGAGGTCATTAGTGTCATCAGCGCAGTACTGTGTGTTAGTCATGTGTATGTTGATAAGATAAAAGTGAAAGTTCATGACACTTCAGCACTTTGATGCAGGTTTTCCAGGTGTAGAATTTTCAATCTGGGGGCAACTTCAAAGGCATTGATATTTGCCAGATTTGGGTCCCCATTACAGGTAAGGTATAACTCTTCAAGCCAGCCAACTATTTCATGAATGGGCAACATATGGGAAAGGAGAGGAGGAGTTATAACCAGCTTGGCACTCCTCCACTGGCAGGAATGTGCCAACGTGAGGCTGAAGCACTGAGTCAACACTTGGGCCTCTTGAAGTGACCCTAATCTTTGTTTAAAAATGAAATTGAGTCGATGGCCACGAGTATGCTCAAGTACATGCTCGAGCAGCACTACCATATTTCGCTTCATGCTTGGCTGATAAGGGGGTCCTTGTCTTGGTGGAACCTCAATCATCATATTTGACCAAATGTCAGGACAGAGGTTTTCGATGATGTCTCTCCACAAGCGACAAACATGGCCAAGATACCATGGTCCATGTTCAATGATGAAAATGTTGAAACCAGATCTGCATATCACGTCTTGCATCTGAATATCGCTCATATGTTGTCCCGCTACAACATAAAATTTCCATGAGCATTTCTGGGGGTAAACGGCGAATTGGAGACAAAATTGCCTTGCATTCGTGCTTCAAAGACAAAAGGTGCGACATCTGTGCCTCCAGGGATGCCACCGCTTTTTGAAGCATGTCCAGCTCACCCTGAAGTTCTGGGAGAACAGTGTTGAAGCTTTTGATAGAGCCATTTAGCTGGGCAGATTGTAGACATGATGGTGGGTCATTCACGGATAACAAAGGAGTAACGGCGGAGGAATGAGCAAATGTCAATAGCCAGTTGTATCTGGCAACTATGCTGTCGAGAAATAAGCTGGAGGATTGCATTGATGAGATAAATTGAACTATAAAGGAGATCATTGAGATCATCAAACTGCCAGACATCGAGTGGGCTAGTAAATCCATACCTACTGTCGTTCTACTTGTGTTATGATTTATCCGAAGCCTGGAAATTTGTGTGCGCTGGGATTTTCGCACTGACGTATAGTAGTTTTATCAATAATACAAAGCCCACGAGTCACGTTGAACGTACGTTCAGATATACTGAGATGTCCAAATTTGAAGTCAAAAGGCCTAGCTCCGACCTTTCCAACTCCGCAAAGCGCCTTGCCGACGCCTTGCGGCTTTCGGTCCGCCCACCCGCAAGCATGATCACTTAGGACTCTCCCCAAAAATCTGCAAGTACTCTGTGTTCCTACTGCCATTTCATTTACATGTAATGAAGGAACAATAGCCAAACAAAGCGCTCCGACGTTTCCAAGACGCTCTGCACTCTCCCGCTTGTCACAACATGTTACCTTTGAGCAGCCTCACCCTTGGAATTTTCAATTAGGACCACCCTTCCTAATCCTCTTCTGTTCAAGCAAGCGACTAGTAATACGAGTCCAAAGCTCTACACTAACTAACCTCGAAGGGGAGCTATCGGCGGGCGATTCGCTGTGATCATCTTCGCGTTTTGGCGTGAGGCCTTGAGGAGCGGCAGGTCATGTCACGGAGCCCAAAAGATTCAGATGGCGGCCAAAAGCAAGATTCTCTCGGTTTTGTCCGGATAAAACCTGCCTTTTCAAGGTCCGACGCGACTCTGTTTCCTACCGCCATCATTGCATTGCAACGTGCATGTTTGACACCGCCAGCTTCCTGATGGACTGCTCGTTGTTCAGAGCCCTCTGTAGTCATCAATTGTCGAAAAGGAAAAGACGGGCGATATAGATCTCATTGGACGGGTACGGCAGCCTAACTGGGCGCTCCCGAGATACTGAACAAAATATTCTGCAGGTCTCATTCTCAACCAAGCTTTTGGTGAACCCCGGCACTTGAAGAGGATGTACAGTGCGGTGGCGCCCCGATATCGGACACAGCCAACGAATGAATCTGCCTCAAGCCCAGTTTTACGCGCATATAGCAAGATATCAACACTGCCAGAGGACAACATGCCATGGGACGACTAGCGATATGCTATCTCTTTGTTTCTCGGCAATATGTACCTAAAGTTACATGCGCATATAATGGGGTTTCTGTCTTTTAGCGCGTCGTAGATCCTCTTCAGCCCTCGGTCGCATGCACGCAGTTGGGGCTCCAAGCATCCTTTGTTCAGCGGCTCAGGTGGAAGGGTGACTTGCTTGCCTTGATGCTCATATGTGTTTTCCCCACTTTTTGACTGTATATATTAAGTGTATCACAGGCGGCGCTGTCCTCTTTACACCTGCACGTCCTGCCAGAGTGTATTTCCTTGCCTTGCTCGCACCTGATTGTCAAGAATCCCTGTGCATCGATCCAGCTAGTGCTTTGTGCCAACAAACAGTGCATGTCAACTCTCGAGGACCACGGTATGCTGATTTGATGTTCGGTGATTATACATGAGTAATGACGCTGTATCAGTTCCACCAGGCGACCTAATTTGTGCTACTCGAATTTTTGGTCGTGCGTGGGCTCTCAGAACTCGCGAACGTCAGACCAGACCAGCGCGCGCCGTCGGCACTGCTGATATGAGCGGAAATCCGCTCGTTCTCATTGGTGCAAGCACCGGACTAGGTTTCGAAGCCGCGAAGCACTTTTCTAAATGAATCCTTCTCGACTGATGTTGACGGCAAGGAATAAAGCAACAGGGATGACACTCTGCGTACGTTTTTACAGTTACCAGGTCTGTGGCAGCGTCTAACGATCTTTATCATCATGGGTATTCAGAAGGTGACTGGCTACACAAAAGCGGAGCTACGGATCATCGACCTCGCCAATTTCAGCAGCATCGTTGCCTTTGCCGACCGAGCTGAACGTGAACTAGAACGACTGAATGGCCTCGTGGAGAATGCCGGCATGGTGGCTTGGGAGTACGAGCAAGTGGAGGGTTGGGAGAGGACGTACGCGGCATCTTCTATCGACTGACGAGGGTTAATTATTCCCTTAGTCTGCATACAAAAACCTTCGGTCCCGGTAAACTCGCCATCCGTATATGTTGGATATTTTGGGTGCAATCGGTCTTAAGATCTCGGATATGGTAAAAGGATATCTTGACTAATGTTCGTGTAGTTGAATCCTGAATGTGCCCTACATTTTCCCGAAACGACGAATATTTGAACGCTAAAAATTGACCGTTGTCGCTCAAGATGTTCAGGCTACGGAGTGATTGATTTTTGACGCACCTTACAATATTGTCTACGTTCACATTCTAAATTCGTGCTGCATCTAGCGACGGTGCTCTAGCATCATCATCGCGAACATGTCTTCCTGCTGTCGATACTGATCTGGAGCCGAGGTGATGGCATGGCTGTTCGAAGCCATCGGCTGTACATTTCAAATACAAGCATCTATCGGTGACGAATGACATCCCATTGGATGAAGAGATCCGCATGGGTTTCTGCTGAAAAGGGTGCGCTGAGCAGTAAAGTTAGACGTCAAATTGCACGTCTTAGAGATTATTTGTAGCACTGCAAGAGGTGGCAGAGTGAAATATAGCGAACTACAACATTACAGAAGGTTTGTCTGACCCTCTTTTTCGTGGATATCGAATATTGACGCGAGTCTTGCAGTGTGCCTATTGGTTGGCTTGCTGAGTAACCTCCTCGTGCGGGATGGCCTTCATCGCGTGCTCGGCAGAGCAAGAATGGTCGCGCAGATGAGTCTGATACTGGCGGTACCGACAGTTCTGTAAGCGTGTGTTGATGAGCTTCTGTTCATATCGCATTCACATTGGCAGCAGGAAGCTTACCTCGAAAGAATGGCTCGCAGGGCGCGTAACTACGTAGGCGTCCTGTTGGAGCTGAGCACGGTTGTGCTAGTTTTGTTTGTGTAGGTCCTATCTTATCTTATATTATTTAGCTTGATGACTCTATGCAGATGTACTGTCGATTTTCCCATGTATGTGGGTATGAGGATAGCGAGGAACATAGAGTGGATTCGCGCGGCTCCCCACAAAATTAAGACCCCATGTCTCTGCATCGTTCCGGCCTATTTCACTATTCATAACCTTGTCTCATCTCTCAAATTCCATACCTCCACCTGCAGCGCATGGATCGCGGTAATCAGTATCCCTCTCGCTGCAGAATCGTCGTGGAGGGAAAGGCAAGCTCGCTCGCGCCTCTGGAGCTTCTGTCCAGATCGCACGTGCACTCACCCTTGGTGAATGAACATCGTGTTTAACGGAGTGCAGAAGGTGGTCCCTTGTCGTGCTTTCAATCATGAATTTGTGATTGAGGCTGGGGGGGGGGGGGTCCCGGTCATTACTTGAGCGACGCAACCCGCGTGTCGTATAGCTTCTCAGCAAACGCAAACAGTGGACATAGCGGGGAGGCTACTCGTGGCAGTTTGTGCTGGGGGCGGTTGACTTTTGAGACATTCCGGAGATTATGCGAGTTGCTGAAGTTTACTGTGGAGTATAAGCATTGCTATCGTCCGCTGCACGTAGCTGTATCTTTCGTGATTATCATCATGTCTTAGCCCTGTATCCATCTTTTCTTGTTCGCGGTTTTTATATTGATGCTCTTTTATTTCTTCTAGTGCCGCTTATCGTTCCCTTCTTTTTGCTCTTGCTACTACGGTTCTTTCTCGCGATGTGTTGCGTTGCGTATATCCAAGAGCATCATCATATACCGAAATCAGACATACCTACATTCGCGGTATGACACCAGACTCAGGATATGTAGCCAAACAACTTGGGAAGTCTGCCTTGGAGTCAGTCTTCGAACGAACTAGCAGGGACACGAGCGCTCATTAATGGTAATATACTGCCCTATTCTTCATCTCTTTCATTGTCTCATTTTCTTACCTTGTCTTCCATACACATCCACCTACTTTTTAGACGTCGAACATACCGTGGTCGTCTTCTGGCACGACGCATACTGCAATGAATTTCTTGTCTAGCGCGTCCTGGTCTCGTGACCGTTCTAAAGGTCTAAAGGGTGCAGGTTTCGGCCTTTGGTCTTGAAGCTTGAAGCTTGAAGGCTCAAAGTTAATGTTCAAACGTTCAACGTTGACTGAAATTCAACTTACATAGTAGGATTTTTGTCGCTGACCTTCTCTCTGCCCACCCCCCCTCTCCTAGTTGCGCCAGTGCACGATACCTCCTGAACCCATTATTCTCGTTGACCCCGTCCCCTCAATATCTCTTTTGTTAAACAAGAATACGGTTCTCTCAGCGTAGTAACACTTACAAAACGGCATCACATTACAGATAATTCATGAGACAAAGGATGGTAATACTACTTAATAATAGTAGGAAAAAGAATGGAACAGAGATAAATGGAAGGATGTAAATAGATACGTGATGACAGGAAGAAGTATAACAGACACAGCAGATCAAGTGCCTATCACAAGCCATTGTCCACATCCTACGTGATCACCCCCGTCCAGAATGTCCTACATAATACGCCTACTTCCAACCCCTTTAAAAATGAGGTCCGCGAGCGTCCGTTCCCGCGCATCAGCTAATATTTCCTATACAATGTCAGTGAACTCTGGAAGGGAAAGGAATTAAATATTGGCACACCTTCATTACACCCTGGATAGAGTCCCACTCCATCTGTGCGAAATAAGCACCGTCGCGGAAGCTCAAACGTACATGGCGTAATCTTTGATGATCACCTCAAGATTATCATATAGGGCAACCTCGAATGCTGAAATCCCGGCTGACGTCCCCTTGGACTTGATGAGCAGAACGACCAGCAAATGTGAATATTGGTAGATCTTGCGTAAGAGGGCGTCGATTTCCGCCGCATTTCCCTATAATGAGCGTGTTATTCGATGTATGAGGCTTCATGTATTCATGTGGGATCGACCTACCATGCCTCGCTTGGAAGACTTCTCTATCTCCCTCTGAAAATTGGCGGCGATGGTTAAGACGGGCTTCATGACTTGGAGTACATCATTCTAGATGTCGTAATAATCCCATTGAAAGCGGCACAGTAGGGGGAAAATAGGAGAGACTCGCCTTTACTAGGACCTCGCCTTTCAATAAAACAAGCGAAGAACTGGAATGAAACTCCCCGCTTGCTTCAACTGGAAGAGTCGACGACGAAGACAACGACAGCCTGTCCATTTTCTCATCGCCTACTTCCGTCTCTCCTTTCGAGTCCTCGTCCAGCTTACTGAGAAGTCCGTGATAAAGGGGCTGTGGTGGTTTGGATAGTTTCCCATGTACGAAGGCATGCCAGAGCGTGGTCAGTTTTTCTGGCCAATTGTCGAGCTTCAGCGACTTGTTCACGGTGGGATCATGAGCGACCGGAGGAAATAAATGCGCATACATCGAGGATAGTGATGGAGGTTATAGTGAAAATGAAGAAGGAGACAACCGAAGCACTGGTCAAGATACCGGTGAGAGAGAGTAGCCGGTGACAGTGCAGATCCTTTCTATTTTAAGCTGTGCGTGGAGTCACTACTTACTTTATGATATTAGTATGTGGACGCAGCTGGACAGAGGAACAGCGTAGGAAGGAGCGGCGGGGAGACTCAGACTAGAGAAGGGGAAGAAATTATCGAGAGGGTCAGTAGGGTGCTCATCTCTGTTTATTTTGTTGGAACACTACATCTCATTGCGCCAATCGTGATTGGTGAATGTTTATGCCTCTTTAGACAGATGTTGGTGGACGAATATTAGCGACGTCAAAACATGCTTGCATCAAATTCTCACAGCATATGTCCTCAATATCGCACGGTCCAGACAGACATCTAGCATAGCCAAGGAATAATAGCACACATTATATGCTTCTTTCATCTCCAGTCTCTGTACCCCGGTAAATGGGACTGGTGTCCACATTCACTGGTAGAACAGATGAATGGTAAACATATCTGATCATCATTTATTACCTGGGACTTGACCAGTCTCTAACTTCCAGTGATGTGACGTTGCCTATCTAACTCAAATAAGGTGTCTATGTACAATTATTTTCCATACAAGATTTCATCCACTACGCATCATCGCTTCCGGGTAACTGTGGGCTGGTAAACACCATTGCACTAGATACGTCTGTTGCAATAGCGCTATACATGGCGGCCTCGGGAGGGGTGATGAGACTGTCGATTGTAAGAGCCGTCGGATGAAGAACCAGTTTTCGAATATTGAGGACAATCCGCGATGCAATGATCACACACATGCACTTCAGTGGAGTGATCAGCAATGTCCGAAATTGAATGTGTTCTTTCGGAAGAAGAATGTAGAGCAATAGCATGGCAAGTTCTCTGCTTGGGGAGAGGAGTCAGATGGCGCGCAAGATATCATAATGGAATGACGGCACCAGAACAACACGGAATAATATAACAGACTGTCTTTGAAGAGTAAGAGTGTGAAGCGTCGATTTCCCGTCTTATCTGGGCTTGCGAGGTAAGTCATGACAGTTCAAATTTGATGCAAAATACGTACAGTGCTCATAAACGCGATATGCAGTCAAAATGAAGATCCCGAAATCAAATACCGCACATATACTGAATTGTATGACCCCGGTGGCATAAGGAGGTGCAATAATGTTGAACTGACATGTTAGGTTGGGAATTGGTACGGGTGAAACTGGCATCCAGTCGATATAAGTATTTTCTCAAAGTATCTTGAGATCACTAGGGGACATACATTTGATATTCCGGGTGGCAATAGATATCGCTACGAAGGATATGCAGTTCATTGCCTATGTTGCGGAGTAAGGTTGGATTCGTCGGATTTGGAATTCGATTTATACGTGCCGCGACTAAAGAGATAATTAACCATTTGTAGGCAGGTCCTTTCTCGTGGAATAAAGCATAGGTTCGAAGACCCAAGAAGACTAAGTGCCCGTCAGCAAGATATAACCATGAGTGTCATTGGTTACACACTAGTCGTTGGGATAAAAAGGCTGTAGGCAACCCATTCACCGATATAATACCAAACTTTGCAAAACTAATCAAAGTCATCAGTACCAGAGCCAATATCGTAAGTCATGCATTGGTACGAACCAGAAATGGAGCACCAGGCCAAAAGGCGTCTAAATTTTCGTCAGCGGAAGATCTGCAACAAAGCTCCATTACTTACAAGCCAGGCTAATCCCTTCTTCGATTATATTTCCATAGCGCATCACGATGTAGAGTACGGAGCTCTTCGAAAAACGGAAGGACTAGATGATGGTTTATAAAAGAGAATAAGTGTTGACACAGATAAGATTGAGTAAGAAAGGCGACAGTACCCAGATAAATTCAAACTATGGGAAATAATACGTGGGGTTCGTTGAGTATGAGACGATGTACTCTGAGAATGACTCCGCAGAGACCAACCTCGCTGGAAGATCATCAACGTCTTGGGATTTTGAATAAAGGACAGCGAGCTCACTCTTCAAATGTAAGCACAGCGTCGTATATCATGCACATATAACTGGCCACTACAGCCTATAAATAGATGCCCACAGAAAGCAAGTACAAGAATGAATGCCTACTGATGACATACTACCGCGCTAGTCATTAGAAAAATGTGATCGCGTGGAACAACAGGAAACTCTTACATTGACGATTTGGCCTTCTTTAAGAGCTTGAAAAAGGGCCTTCTCCAGTGCTTCGATGACCGCCGGGGGCTCCGTAACGTTGGCAAATAGTTCGTTGTCCATGAGCGACTCAAAGTAAGTAAGTTACGTTTCGTCGATATCAGTGGGTGGTATGTAGCGCTCCTATCCCAAGGCAGCTTTAAATATGAACGCATCCCAGCCCAATCAGTGTCGATCAGTGTTGTCGCTTTCACATGTTCAAGCCTTGTTCGAGATCTGCATAGATTCGCAGATATCAAGGGATAGGCAAGGGAAGATTTTTTGAGGGAACAAAAGCGAGTTCGAGCGCTAGTAGTATTTCCTGGATCCCAACTGTTCAAAATCTGTTCCGAACAACAGGGGTCACAGCCCTAGGACTGCAGCACTATAGCAGGAAAAGTAGAAATGGATGCGATAGGTCACGTACTGTTGGGATCGCCCTGCAAAATCCCCCCATTGTTACATCGGAAACATTCAAGCGGTTCTTCAAACCTTGATTTGATGTTCGAGGGTACCAGGCCATGACGGGCTCTAGGATAAATCACAAGGGCGATGCTGACTGCGAAATGATGTTAACAGCTTGTCAAGACTTGCGTACTTATAAAACATCTTTCACTGACCAAAAAGCGATGAGAAATATCAACGGAGAAGTTTTCCGACATAAGAGCGGTTGATCATCTGTTATATGGGACCTAGACTCAAAGCGGCCCCTCCCGATAGTCGATCAGGTGTAATAAACTCCAGTGACGATATGGTCTGGGTCGTCTCGTCGTCTCGCTCGATGGTGAAATTACTTTGATTCTAGGAATCCTCGTCAATGTCTGAATCGGTAAACGAGCAGCCATCATAAGGATGAGGGCAGAGACACTTTCATGAAGACAAGCCAGCAACTTTCGGTGAGGGAGAGCATCAACGTCTAGTGTAGCTCAGTTATTATTCCTGCTGGTATTGGTGCAGAGAGCGTGGATAGGGGTCAATGCGGCTGTGCTTCCGAACACGGAAACGTATTTCAAATTTCTATTCTTCCTCCCACCACGACCTTCTTTGCTGGTCTTCCTCGTCATCCGGTGATATGCATGACAAGGAATCGGTCGCCGTCCATCTAATGGGCCGCTTCTAATTATGATGAAATCTTCCCAAGGTCTCCAACCAAAGTTTAAGGCCGACGAATCCAAGTATGCCACAAACTCGACTTGCGGTCTGTACTGTTTTGGTATCGCCCCATCAGACGCCATCAGAAACTTTTCGACTGCACTTCCATCCGTCCTGTGAAGGGGCCTAAGGTGAGCAGGGCAAATATTTTGTCTCTTTTTCTTTCTCTAAAATCGTACAGAAGCACTCGCCGTGGATAAAAACGACTCTCGCTTGCCTCTTCTGTCCTTGCGTCGAATGCTGGTGTAAAATGCGTCGTCGTTTCTGAGAGAAATTCGTGTGGGCCTGCTCGTTTGATCTGGCAGAGGTACGTCAAACCCATCTCAATTTCCGAATTCTGACCTAAACGTTCTTTGTCGCCAGGTGACATCGTGTGATGCGGGTTCGTCGGTTTCTGGTACCAGACAGTGGATGCGATGTGGGACCGCAAGCCTGAGAAGATGTATCTGCTCCAACATGATGCATGAACATCCGTTTTCTTCTCGTGAGTTACACTCTGTCTCCTTATCCTCATTGGCCTTATCCGTGTTGTGAAGATATAGCAAAGTTACTGGGGAGCTGCGACATCCTTGTCTACAAAAAAAGGATTTTGCTACTGCACCGTCAATAACCACCAACCAGAAAGGGAGCAGAACTGGCCCAAATATCCTCGGCCAAATTTGCTAGGTGCTTGTCTCGAGACAAAACATCTTTCGGTCGTTTTCATTCAAGGCAACCATCTCATTGTTTTGGTCCTCTATCGCGACATTCATTAAGGCCTTCCCAGACTCATGTCTTTTATCACCCTGATATGTTGCACTGCGACTAGTCCATACAGGACTTTCAGTCATCCACATTGATTCTGCGAGCTCTGCGAAGTCCAACGTCAAAATGAGAATTCTATCTCCTCCTCTTTCTCTGAAATCGTGCTGCTACAGAAATAGCTCCCTCTTACCGCATCTGTACCTACGCCGCATTCTACAGAACGGATAGCCGTCTATGAGAAAGCTCGCATAGGGTTGTCTAGTTCGTTTGATTTGGCTGATGTACGTTGAACCAATGTCTATTCTCAAATTCTGAACCGAATGTCTTCCTCTATCTAGGTGTCATCTAGCTCTACCTCGACTCGCATGTTGCATATATCCTGCTCTGAGTCAGCAGAAATGAACTGATAACTTCGTGGATGTTGAAGAGGATATATGCGCCCTAATGCGAGGAGTTGGGGGCCCAGTGTCAGGCAATACGATGCGACGCTCTTAGCAACTGACGCGTGCAACGGCTCGACCTTCATGGATCGTGTTCTTCGTGTGGACCTCGTTGGCAGAACAAGCTCAAGATCGCGGCGACTCTGTCGACGGCGATCCCGAGTCATCGGTTTTTGTCGGTAAATCGGATTTCGGAGGCGAAGAGGAAGTTCTCCGTGTTTTTCGAGACGTTTATTGCAGGAAAGCGTGGACCGCCAACTCACAACGACGACGACGATGGAGATGTGAAGAAACCGCCAATGTGGGTGACCAGGGTTCGGATTGTTCAAGACAAAGAATCTCAGTTTGAGAGAGGGTTTGCGTACATTCAATATCCCGTGAATATCTCTTTTAATCATCCCTCTGTTCAGATAACTTAGCGACTCTCCAGGATCAACGATGAAAGAAGCCAGGCTCAAATTCGCCAAACGCACGTCTTTGTCCTCAAAACATCGCGGAATTGCTGTTTTACTTTGGATTCTATTTAAAGAATCCATGTCCCTCAGAACTTATTATCAACTGGAAAGCGGGCAGAATTGATCCAAATGTTCTCAGCGGAATTACCAGGCACTTCACACACGTCGCTCCTGCTCAACTCTCGGGCTTTGACTGTGTATGAGGCTGAGAGGACCTTTTTGTTTCAGAAACAGCTCGGTAACAGAGTCGGCGGGTTACATCTAGATTTTGAATATTTGCTTAGTATGTTCTGTCTTTGTTGGTGAACATACGCTGACTATCGTTGTTTAGGACAACGCCCACGAGAGTCACATGTGTCTTTGTGCGTATCGCCGCCGTCGATGGGATACGCACTGACGACGGCGATGCTCTCCCGCAGCATGATCTGGGCATTTGATCGTGTCTCTAGTTACCATTGAAGACATGCTCCAGGTTAGTCATGATCCTCCATTGATGACTGTATCTCAAAATCCCTGTTGTTCCAGTTCGCTTTTGATGAAACATAGATGTGGGCAAAGGGTGCGGCTAGCTGATAACGGTCTCCGTTTTCAATAAAACCCTTGGACTGAGGAAGTCGCACGAGTGAACGACTTCTCTTACTGGCCTCTACGTCGACGGACAGAGTCGAGGTCTCGTCATAATAAGGACAATAAATGTGGCTCGGCAGGTCCCTCAGGCCAGAAGACTCCTAGGAAGGTGCAGTGGGTCGACCACCATGACAAGGGAGAGGTCCATGCTCTCGCTGACCATGGCTTGGACGCGAGTCCCGTCGAGCGCGTCGTTTCCTTGACTGATAACATTAACAAATAGCCCAACGCCTTCGAGCATCTTACCCACGCCCTCGAGCGACACCGTTCCGAGTCGCGCGTTGAGGACCGACTACCACCTGTCCCCCAATCCACTATATCTACCCCGACCTCAATCACATCGGCGCTTATCAAGAAGCTCGAACAGGAACCTAATGTTATCACCATCAAGCGTCATCATAGCCTGTCACTCATCCGGCACCCCCCTTAAAGCGTTTCTTGTAGTTAGCGCCACATAGGCTCGCTAACTATCACTAAAAAGCAGTGGAAGCTAATAGGAGTGCCGTTAAATCGTCTTGATTTGTTTCACGATGGAGAACCATCTCCCCAGTTTTCCTGCTACAAGACCACTCATTTGTCGGTATATTCTTGGCCTAGTGGTCTCTCGGGCCCTGACGGGGTGTGCAACCCGTTAATCACCACTTCCTTCCAGCGTGCTCATCTGTTCAATCAGATGGCATGTGGGGCTTCATACTTCCGTTCATTCCATTCATGTTAAATCTAAACGCTTGTCGACATTTGACGAGTTTGTAGCCGTCATTGTCTTAAGGCGTTGTGCTACCTCAACGTCTCATCTTCCGATGTCGGGGATCAACTGTACATTAGGAACGTTGCCGACCGCACAGCAAAGACGATTTCTTACGGCGACGTCCTAGATGGGTGTCTGTGGAGTTGCGACCGTTTAGTTCTTGTTTGGCTCTCGAGAGGACGTTTGGAGGCGGATTCTCGTGGTAGGGTCCATGACTTAGTCCTTGTGTCAAGCGCTCCTTTAGCGTATGTGGTCCGTCCTCTGAATGGCCATCGCATTTACCTTGCCCACAGTACAAGATGCGCCAGCGACGACCGCAAGGAGGACCTTTCTCTTGGTCACATTCAGTCAACGATGATGGATTAATGGTAGCATTGAACACTCGTAGAGATGCGGGCCATCCTTTCAATGCATCTCTGTTTCCTGTCCGTATTTTCGCACAGTGTCTCTATCGCCGCCACCATCTTCCCTATGGCTAGTTCCCGCTGGAGTCCCACGAGAACCATGTCAATCAAGAAGTAATACACAAAACCTCCTGACTTTGCATTCCCCATTGGCCATCATGCAAATTAACGAACGATCATTCTCGACTTGAAGCCGGGATGACTCACCATTTTGTGAACTAGTTGGCACAGATCCGCAACTCGTTTGGACCAGCTCGTTTCCCCTATCATGTTCATTTCACGCCTCGGGAAATACGACACTTTGATCATCTGCAGACTAGGCCAGACCAGAACGCATAGGCCATTAACACGTTCTCCACTGTTCTCTTCGCCTAGCGGGTGTCGCCCGTCACTGCGTTCATATTTTTTCGTTGACAGTCAACAATAATAGCAACTCATCATGATCTACCACATGTATCTGCACCTCGTATATTCCGCTTCGGAAGCGAGCTGATGGTCGAGCATGTGCAAGATGCAACAATGACGACTGCAGGAAGGTAAATGATTAGGCGCATGTCAACGTTGAGAAGATAAGATGATTGAACGCTGACGTCGACGCGATGTGAGTATTGGTTGTTCGTGGTGCATGGTTTCATTAAATGATCATCTTCCATTATAGAAGTTCGTAGGACCCGCCGCTTGCTTCCAAAAGATGTGCCAATATCGCTTTTACAAGCTCCTTAGTCTGGATCATGACCAACACTGTCGTTGGGACCTCGCTTGCGACGACAGTTTCGGATTTCGCCGCAGTTATCGGATAAAGCTAAGGAGTAGGAGCTAAAGTGAGTCAAATTGGTTTTCCATTTCTTTTCGTGTATGTCGAATGGACATTTATAATAGCAAATCGACAGTCATGTTTTCTTCAACGTTTTTCCGGACAATCGTGTCAAGCGGGACGTAGTCGTACTCTGCTTCCCCTGGGAGATAGCACGGGGGGCGGAGGTGTGCGTTTGTCGTCCAAGTTCTTACCTTTCAGTTTTGCAAGAGCCTTCCTGGATCCGTGCTTGGTACATCTTCAGCCCCGAGACATGCCAGAACCGGCTCCTATCTCCCTTCTATGTAGCCGTTCTGTGCCTGTTGGTATGTCAATTTATTGCTTTGTGTACCCCCAGTTACTCTAATCCAACACCCTCAATGTAGTTCGGTTATCTGCGTTTACAGCCTTCAGGTCCTAGGTTATAACGCTGCAATGACCCTTCGAAAGCTTTTGAGCGTGATCAACGCACAAATTACGCTCTGTATCCCTCGGCGTCCACAAGATTTGGGGCAGGGCAGAGATTCGTGAGAAAGGATGCCTTTTTGATATTCACTTCCCCACGTGTGCCCGTATACAGTAAGGTTGCAACTGCTCTGTGATTTGTGCTTTGCTGACACTTGTCTGACTCATAGCTCATCCCTTTGCGGATATTGTAGAACTTGGCCGCAACGGAACCTTCAAATCTTCAAGCTTAACGTCAGCCCTCCTACCGCACATCGGGTCGAAGTTCACCGATTTTCTTCCAGTGGCGAGTGTGGCACGGCCCGACCAAGACCACGTATCTTTGGCGGCCCCTTTGTGTGTCGCTCATTTGAGCCACGTAGGACTCAACATACATATGAAGTGGTCATGATCTTTCCGCGGAGAATCCTCGGTGTCGCAGAATCCAGCTTGCTCACCGTCGATGGTCTCTGAAATGCGATGTAAACGGCCCGGGCGTTATTCTGTGTGCTTCGACTCTCGTTCCCATGATACAGTATAGGTCATGGGGGGCCACCCAGGGCAAACGGAGGTCCTACGTTCGCACACGATTCGCCTTAAAAAGTGTCGATGATGATTTGGTGGTAAATAATATCGGGTGACCCTCCAATGAACATCTCTTCCGACTTTCGCAGTACACCAGCTGAACACTTTCGACGATGGACGGCTACACTACTCCTTTGGTCGTGGTTTTCCGCTCTACTTTGCGGGAGCAGTATCGGGGTGCTCGCTAGGTCTATTGTTCATGACGAGAATGGCGACACATTGTACCGTCGTGTGGCTTCTTTCACCGACCAAGTCTCTTTTGACAACTACAGTTTGTCGCTACGTGGTCAAAGGATCTTCTTGCAGTCAGTATCCTCTTCGGTTCAAATGGATGATACTGATGATTATGCAGTTCCGGAGAATTCCACACATTTCGGCTACCTGTGCCGTCCTTATGGCCCGACATCCTGCAAAAGGTCAAGGCATCAGGTCTGAATGCTGTCAGTGTCTATGTTCACATGGGCCTCCTCAATCCATCGCGCGGAGTCGTGGACTTTGACGGCTTTCGAGCTCTGAAGCCGCTGTACGAGGCCGCTTTGGATGCGGGTATTTGGATCGTTCTACGTCCTGGTACGTTTCAGTTCTCTTCTGCTGATTTAGGGTACTAAACTCTGAGATCATTAGGCCCAGTCAGTTGCTTTGATTCAATCTGTGGTTGGGTTCTTACCCTTTTCAGTACATCAATGCAGAGACTTCGGCAGGCGGTATAGCGCATTGGGCTACGTCAGAAGTTGCTGGAACGTTGCGAACAAGCGCCCCCGATTGGAAGGAAGCATGGATGGATTATATTCTTGGAATCATCGAAGAAACAGGTCCGTATCAAATCACCGAAGGGGGGCCGGTAATTGGTGAGTGCATCGCTGTTTTGATATGACTTCTTTTGATCACACATTCCGTCAGCTATACAAATTGGTCCGCTTCTTTTCCTAGCGCGAAGACCACTGACACTGAATCGCCACTTCAGATAACGAGTTTACTCAGAGCATTGGCGGAGAGTACTTTGCTGAACTCGAAGAAGTCTATCGCAATTCAAGCATTGTACTACCCCTTACCTACAATGATCCAGGAGAAGGTCGTAACTTTATCAACGGGACTGTGAGTTTGTTTGACGAGTTTCTAAACCCTTCGTACCAACACAATCGCTTTTAATCAGGGCGCCGTCGATCTTTACGGGTCAGACATCTTCTCGAGTTCTCTCTTCTACTTCTTATCGTTGCCTTCTCAGACTGGATTCTTATCCGCAGGGGTTCGACTGCTCTCATCCCTTGGATTGGAACAGGGTCACCTTAAACTACCATCAATATCACGAAGCAGTCAATCCATCTCAACCTTGGTATTTCCCCGGTCCGTCCAGCTTCTTTGTCTTCGTACTGTAAACTAATTTGAACCGGGCAGAGTTCCAAGGAGGTTCATTCGATGCTTGGGGGCCAACTGCACCAGGTAACGTGCTAAGCTAGTGTTCTAGTGTCGGCCTCTTACTAGCCATATCAGGCTATGCTCCATGCGCTGTTCGAACGGGCCCCGATTTCATGTCTGTTTTCTATCTTCAGCTATGGGCCAGCAATGCAAAGCTGCTCAGTTACTATATGATTTATGGGTTTGTCGCTGTATTAGTTGTCTCGCCGTGCCGTTTCTGACGACATGCTCTAGCGGTACATCTTGGGGGGCAATACCGTTCCAGTAAGTTGTCCAGCTATGCTACTCCTACCATATCTTGATGACTCCTTGAACCAGTGGGGTAATTCTTGATGATCTTTTCAAAGTCAAACCGGTACTGACTTCGGGAAGGTGTACACCTCCTACGACTACGGAGCTTCCGTAAGTCACTTTTTCAACTTGGCGCGTTAGGACTCAAACTGGTTCAGATTGATGAAGCACGGCAATTGACAGCAAAATACGACGAGCTGAAGAGGCAAGGGTTGTTCGTCCGAAGCTCGCCAGAATTCTATAAGACAGATTGGATTGCTGACAGCTCCACTGGTCTTTCAATACTATCGTCTGATGCGGTCTTTGCGACTTACCTCCTCAATCCTGATACACTAGCTGGGTTCTACGTCATTAGGCACAACGATTCCACGTCGACGTAAGGGTTTCATTTGAATGGCAAGTATTCGTGCGCTGGCTCATCAATTCTGGATAGTGATGTCACAGACTTCAAGATCAGCGTTGCTACAGCAGAGGGCGACCTTCAGATCCCGATTATCGCCTCAGCAGTTACTCTCGGCGGACGACAGTCTAAAGTCATCGTCACCAATTACGCGTTTGGCTCCTCACGGCTGTTATATTCCACGGCGTCAATCTTTTTCTCTGGTATCATCGATGGCAGAGACGTCCTCTTCATATATGGGGACGCCTCCCAAGAACATGAGATCGCGTTACCGCTCACAGGCCACTCCTTCCGAAAGCTTTACGATACTTCATCATTTCGAGCCACGCTCACGCCGAATTCCGTTATTACCATCTTCTCCTTCCCTACTGGGACTCAAGGCCTGGTGACGGTCTACGACTCCGACTCGCAGTTGGTATTATTTGCCGACTCTGACACTGCCGCCACCTTCTGGGCACCTGTCATTCCTGGAGACGCCAGTGACTCACTGCGCAACTTTTGGGGTCTGGGGACTAATCAGTCTGTCCTCGTGGGTGGACCATATCTCGTCCGCTCGGCTAGTATATCGGGAACGGAGCTTGTGCTGAAGGGTGACCTCAATGCCAGTACACCGTTGACAATCATAGCCCCTGCCGTGATCAGCTCTGTAACATGGAATGGCGCTACGTTGTCGGTTAATGCGTCCTCATCCTTGACGGTAATCGGAGGTCTAGTAGGAGAACTGGCATCGTCGACATCCGTGGACATCGCAGTGACTCCGAGATTGGAGGGATGGAAATTCCGGGATAGCTTGCCGGAGATTCGACCAACGTTTGACGACGGTTCGTTTGTCGTTGCGAACCATACCACGACCAACATCCCTCTCAAACCGTATTATTCTGACGGGACAATTTTATACGGATGCGATTACGGGTTGTATGTGTCATTTTCTTGTCATACCAGTTCATTCCATGAAATACCCCAAACTTGTAGCTGTGAGAATATTGTGCTTTGGAGAGGACACTTCAACGGTACGGGAACCGAGCAGAGCCTCAATCTTTCTGTAAATGGTGGCGAAGGTGAACACGTTCTCAATTCAGATATTTGTCCAATACCCGGACTGATACCGGCCCGGTTCTAGCGTTTGCCGCAAGTGTTTGGCTCAACAGCGTCTTCTTGAATACATCTTATGGAAAGTAAGATATTTGGTGAATCCGTGCATACTGCAATACTGACGCTACGTATTCAATTGCCAGTTCTACCAACAACAGAAACACTAGGGAGGAGACAGATGACGTATTTCTCTTCCCAAAGGGCGCCGTTTTACGGGGCGACAATGTCATCACAGTAGTCCAGGTATGTGTATACACTTCTTACCTGGAATTTGTTTTCAATGCATTCCTTGGCAGGATAATATGGGCCTGAACGAGACTTCTGGAAGTGCGTGCCTATGTTCTTGGAGCTGTCAATGTCTAACCTTTGTCGTGATGCGTAGCAAATCCCAATTCTTCGAAAAGCCCTCGTGGCATACGTGGATTCCAGCTCAACTCCGGCAACTTCACGCAGTGGCGGGTTCAGGGGAAAATCGGCGGATATACCGAGTACGTGCCACCGCTAATATGAAATATATACGTCGCCCAAAGCTCATTAATATTTTATCAGCTTTCCCGACAAGACTCGTGGCGTGTTCAATGAGGGAGGTCTTTACGGCGAGCGTAAAGGCTGGCACTTGCCTGGGTTCGATACGTCGACATGGGAGTCGAGAGATCTAAATAATGGTCTACCAAAATCTGCAGCAGGCGTTGGCTTCTTCGTGACGACATTCGATCTCCGCATTCCAGAAGGTTTTGACGTGCCTATGTCTTTCAACTTCAATGAACCGCTCGGCCAACCCTACCGGGCGTACCTGTTTGTTAATGGCTGGATGATGGGCAAGCGAGTCGGAAATCTAGGGTAAGCTGGACATCATGACATACGCTAGGAGCATGGCTGACAATCGACGTCCAGGCCGCAAGCTAAGTTCCCGGTTCATCAAGGTATTCTGGATTACAGTGGAACCAAGTGAGCCTACCTAATTTCTTAAAAAGGAAGGCCGAATCAAATCTGACATCCGCACCCGTAGCACTGTCGCTGTAGCTCTCTGGGCGATGGAGGCTAATGCAACTATTACCCCCGACCTGCAGCTTAGTGTGGACGCCGTGTATGAGGGTGGACTAGGAAGCATAGTTACGAACAATCCTCGCTGGTCACCGGCAGGTCGTGTATGATTGACGGCAATTACTTACCTCATAACTGAATGGATATACAATGCCTCCACCTTCCCTCAGATCGAATCCTGTCCTCTATCAAACTATGTGTACACACGTAGGCGGTGGTTGTATTCATTCATTACGCTATTTTTCGGCGTTTTGTACAAGCAGAGAGAGATGAATAATAAATATGTATACAAGCGCAGCAGATCCACTTGAGACGTCCGGGCCTTATACTGCCGACCCCGGGGTCAACGTTGCCGTCGTTGCTGTGATGGGCGTTGGGGGGTTCGAACTGCTACTGCTATCTGGTTGAGATCCCTTTTGCAGATTACCGGTTTCGAGTGACAGTGCCGTCGGATGTGATCGCTGGAAGAATTAAGCCCGGGTGCAATAACAGCGTCCATAAATCCCACCTTCTCGCCCAACTCCGTAGGGCGTGACTCCTCACCTTCGCTCGCATTCGTGAACCGGCCAGAGGACTGCGCAAAGTTTGTAAACTGGATGGACACTGGCTGGTTGCTCATCTCGCGCAGTCCCTGGCGGGCGTTGAGGCTCGCAAGGTACGAATTTAAGTATACTGTCCCAGTGATTAGTGGGCGACCTAGGTTGTAGATTGCAGGGCACTCACGTTTGCTCAGAAGTAAGTAAAAGCCTAGGTATGTATAAGGAGATGCAAGATCAAAGACGGATTAACTCACCAAGGAATATTAAATTATGAGGCATCGCAGCATACGTAACGATGCCTAGCGCGGCATCGACTCTGCGGGAAGGTCAATGTCATCTATATGACGGGAAGGACCAACCCACGCGACCACCAATCCAGTATTCACTGTGTACGCCATGAGAATGTTTATCAGCGAATCGGTTCTAGTAGTAGGAAGTATCAGTCCCCCGTTCCACAAGCGTTATTGCTAACAATTACCTTTGGAACCCTGTACGCGAAGTGTAGAGATAGTAACACAGCGCAAGAGCGACGCTCAGGTCACTCGTCATCCCAGCCGCAAAGTTCAAGTACAGCAGTGCCTAAATAAATCTCAAGTCAACAAAGCAACGCCTCGCCACTGATCGACCGACTACGCACCGAGAGTGTATCCAGCTGGAGATAGCTCGATATCCCAAACCTGTATGCCATACCTTTTAGACTTGTCTCAAGCATTCAAAAAACACGGACGCTTTGGCAGTGATCACTTGTTTGTTTGATATGAATACGCTACCATACAAATACGGACAGGCAAACTCACCGATACCGCAGACTGCACCACGCGCTGCAGCGTGAGTAGATTGCCTCCGAGTCTAATAAATGCCGTACCCAAGTCCGTAGCCGATACTGCCGCCTGAAAGATGATGATCAGCAGCTAAGTAAAACGTCGACGTCGGAGAATAAGACCCTCACAATCCACAGTGTTATCACTTTATTCCCACCACTCACTAAAAACCAAAGACTAAATCAGCGCGAGTCTCAGAATGGTGGACGTCAGCTCGCTTTTGAACTGCTTTTGAAGCCGAATTTCATTCAGCTTTTCGGATTTAACAACTGATTATCAATTGCTGATAAGACGCGACACCCAAAATCGAGCCAAAAATCACTGAAAAGCGATGCAAAAGCAGTAAACTCCTTGCGTCACTTTTCAGTTGTTTTTTGCTCGATTTTCCAGCTCGCTTTTCTTATCTCAATTGTTAATCAAGAATACCTCCGCTATGTCCGTCAAAAGCTGAACTGAAAACCGGACCAAAAGCACTGCAAAAGCGCCGTCGTGAAACACCCTGATAATTCAGCCTACATCGGTATACCCGGCGCGCGAACATACTAGATAAGTAAGTCTATGAGCACAAGCCTTCTGACTCGACGCCACAAACGACGAAAACTCACCTCCGTATTATGAAATCCGAGATCGACTGCAATGAGCGTGTAAATGCTGAAACCGATGGAGATAGTCCAAAACCAAACGTACCGTGATCGCAACGTGGAGCTAACGCATCTCATTCTCAGCGTGCCCGATACCCAGCAAAAAGGATAAACAGCACTCACGATGACACTCCTAAGTTACAAACCGATGGATAAATCTTCAAATGTCCCGAGGACAATGACAACATACCACGTTGGCGCATACACAGCCAAAGGATTCAGATAATTCTTGACGAGATAGAAATATAGGATATGCCCGTTCAGCACCGAGTCGAACGTGTCCAATATTCTGCACGTCAAGCCCCCTTCAGTTCTCCACCCCACCAAGCGGGGGAAAGGCTCACATTAGGAACGCGATCTACACCTCCATTAACCAATCATCCCTTCCAAAAGCACAATAACAGCTCACCAGCACCTTGAACGCCACCGATCTCTCTGATTCGTCGTAAAGAACGTATACCCCTGCACGCACGTTTATACCCACAGTCTACGAACTCAATCACCGAAAGTCATCAGCAGAGCCGGAGTGTACACGTACGCCATAGCCACGAGCCCGCCTACCAGCAGCGCACCCAGAGTATTGTCAAACTCCGCCATATGAGAAAGAAGAAGAGAATGAGAATGAGGAAGGAGGGAGCAAATTGGAAGGAAGACTTAAAGACACTCCGACATAATGAACATGCGGAAGAAGACGAAGAAGCGCCGTATAGGCTCCGCACGCATGGTCATATGGAGAGGGGGGGAAAAGGTTGTATGTTTAGATTGGGGGAATAGTTTCAAGCGAAGTTGGTTGGAACCGAGTATACTTGACAGAGGGTAGGTACTAGGGACTTATCCCTAGTAACTACTACACATGAAGCTGAAGTACAAAGTCCCTGCCCATGAGAACATTTTCATCCAGGAACCCCCTCATGCCCTCCCCCGGGGAATGCGTGACGATTACATGGGCGAACTTTATAGCGTGTAAGAATTCGGGCAGGAACACGTGGTAGCTTTAATATTGAATAAGTCATGCTTTAGGTAATTTCTACCTAAAGCATATATTCAATTTATAATTGAGCCTTAAATATTGAATCTGCAATATATCTATTTGGGTCATTTTCTTGCCTAATTATTGAAGAAAAGTAAAAGTAAATACCTTGTGATTTTATGCAGTTTTGAGGCACTTTTCACAAATATGGAAAAATGTATCCCAGT
>JAUDZF010000171.1:0-41806 GCA_030407055.1 Armillaria mellea
GGTGTAGAGTCGAAAGGAGTGAACGGGATACTCTATATGATTATTTCGGACACGTCAGGGCGCCTTTTCCCCGCCGGTACTGTATTGATTGCACTCACTGGGTCCACCTTCTCTTGGAACGCTACGCTATGAGAGGCAAGAAGGTCAATCAAATCAGAAGGACTAAGGCCCGCATCCGCCATTCGAGAAAGAAGCACGTCTACGGTTTCTTCTGCTCCCGGAAGTAGACCGTTATTCGGTGCCGCAGCTATTGCTGGAGGACGGCCGGTCAAAAATCGTAGACGTGGACCTCCGGGGCAGTTGCGAACAGCCACGGCGCCAGAAAATTGGATCCTGCAGCAATCTCCATTAGCAATAGGATTGACACCCAAACAAAAGCACTTGGGCCTGACATGTCTCCAAACGAAACATTGTACAATTCAGCAAAAGGCCGTTCTACCGTAGCGATGGTCTGTAAACCGGCGTTGCGAGGATAGTTCAGTTCCGAGGCGGCAAAATACATCATCGAACCATCTAGCTCCAGAATGAGGGCGAATGCACTATTCTTAAGAGGAGTTCGAATACCTGCGCCGCCACCACTAGAAAAACATCAGGTAGATGTACGTCATGTGTGGAGAATCGCGTACCCGAACAGTCCTTGTTCAAAGAGAGAAGACGAGTAGCCAATCGCGTCATGAAAGGTTAGCTAAAAGAGAATGTACTTAGTACTGACACACATTTCGAATATTTCTGGACTTACGCGTATAGCATCAGACGCTACTTTCATCTACCAAGCTGTCATGTACGTAGGAGGTAGTTTTGGGATAGGTGACATACCGCATATACCGCCGTTATACCTCGTATAAGTTAGCACATCAAAAGCAGCTTTGATAGTAGCAAGCTATGGCGTACATATGCGCTTGTATGTCTTCAAGGACATCAAACCAGACGCAACACTGTCGATGGACGTTAACACGTGAAACAGTTCTGAAATCATATGTTCCCGAACCTCAGCAGAAGCCACGGTCTTCCCATTGCTACAGGTTGCGCGGGGAGTGACTATTCCGGAAACAATAGTCAAAAACGATAGGAGAGGAAGGAGCTGGAAGAGCGCATTGCGTGCCATGACTGACTATCTGCTGCGTTATTCATGCCAATAAATTCGCGCTTTTATGCAAACCCGGTCGACGCGATGTGCGCTCCTAGTTGGCTTCCAGTCGACGCGACCCTCTCCCGTCTTCTCACGACCATATGGCAACGGATTTTCAGGATGGAAGGATTGCTGATTGGTGTGTAGTCACTTTCAAGTCCTACAGCCACGTTAGCAGGAGGTCCCAGGGCTTTTTAATGTCCACATTCCAAGAAAAGCGGCGGTGCACGACAAAAGGCTAAGTTTAGATTCGATTCCTTAACGTACAAGGTGGATGCTCAAGCTGAAGCCACGTATGCAGGTTGAACAAAATAAGAGTAAAGCATCATCGCGAGGCGAGTTCGGGGGACTCGGGATAGTCAAGCAGAAGATCAGGAGCGGCAAGCCATATGATGACTATGTTGAGCTGCAGGTGTATTAATAGAACACATCATAAGGGAATAAGAGGATAATATGTATTCTCACCGATATACACAGGATGTAGTGAGCGTTGTGACACCGTGGCCTCGTTCTAACATACTTAGGAGGAAATTATTTGCCTCTGTCACCGCTCCTTGTTGATGTATGCTACCGATAGTCGGAAGTCTTCCCGGGAGAAAACGACGGCTGCTCGCGCACACGTAGCGCCTTCCTTGGAACACGTTCGATATTTCCAGTGGTCCGTGACGTGGACGATGGTAAACACGACTACAGGAATAACAATGAGCCTTCAGTTCCTGGTGATGAAAGATACTACGTCGTCGTGTCAATATCGTGTCCTGAGATCCGGAGATCCAGAAAAGTTTCTGTTTCCTGGAAAGTATGGCAGACTACGGTCAGTCATTATAAGGTGAGGAGGTGATCAGGACCCGTTTTCGACGGTGAAGATGCGTGTGTTGTTAAGGAAAGCTTTGGGTTGGTCTGACAACACAACGATGGTGTTACCAACCGCACTAGCTTATAAGGATGCTGGCATATTATTGGTTTACCAGAGCAGTCAGCGTAAAAATGCTAATGAAGGTATACCCTCCTTTACGAATCCCTGTCTATAAATCGAAGTTCGCTGATGAATAAATTGGTAAAAATAAAATAAAAGCTTTACCTCTCTGTGATGCACTGTAGCAATTCCAACTTTGACCTAGATTCCTCCGACTTGATGAGTCGGTTTCACTCTGACTCCTCGGCTTTACGTTTTTGCACAGGTCTAGTTCAAGCTTCCGGGTAGTGACGCGAAGGAAAGGAAGGTCGGTAAAACAATACGCATCGCCGAGTTTCAACGATGCAATGCATTCCACAGCACCCTACAACACCGGATTGGTGATTTTGAATTCGAAACTGAGAAAAGTGATGGGAGAACAAGCTCAACAAAGGGCAAACATGCCGAACGTCGGCAGGTTACCTAAACCGGCTTAACGTTGGCTTCCCTTACTACTTGCTTCATCTTTTTGAACATCAATCCCATAGGCTGCATCTCATCTCATCTCATCATTACACGGCACGGTATCTTCAGGCACGCCTGACGCAAGGCTACAGGTGACTGCACTACGAAACCCAGGCCTCACTACCATGATGTTACAATGCGGGCACATCCTGATAGAAATGCGCAAGAAAATTCGAGGGGAGGTCTTATTTTTCCGGTTTTTCCTTTTTTGTTCGTAAAGGACGAGTCGCTGGGTTTATCTCAGCCAAATCCTAGCTTATTGGTATCCTTGATTCCTTCCTGTAAGGCTGTAAGTTAACAACCGTCTTTCCGTCTTTCCGAAGCCCCGTGTTAACTGTATTGAATCATCGGGATATTGAATTCATATGTTCGCCCCTTAGGTACTGGTATTGGTCGCAGCTCGCGCATCAGAGGAAATAGTGATGATTGATCGAGAGGAACCGTTTCATATATCCATCGCAACATGATGGAATATATAATATCAACACTCTGTGAACCTTTTTTTTTTTTTTTTTTTTACAAAAACTTACCATCCTTCCCAACTCAACCCAACTCAACATGCCCGACCTCGCTACTGCCAAAGTGTCGAATTCCAAATTCTCCCCTTCCTACATTCCTGTGGCGGTCGTTGTGGGCGGAAATTCTGGCATAGGGGAGGCAATAGTAAGGGCGATAGCCCGTTATACCGGAGGGAAGGTTCACCTCATCATCATCAGCCGCAATCGTACCACAGCCGAGAAGATCCTTACGTCCCTCCCTACTGCCACCGCAGAGGATGGTAACCCCGTGCTACGAGAATTTGTGTTCTGCGATGCCGAATTGATGGAGAACATCAAAACTACGGCAGCAGATCTTTCCACTCGCCTTACGAAGATCAACTATCTTGTCCTATCTGCCGGGTACGTAAATCTGTGGTCAAAGAGGCAAGAGACGGAGGAAGGGATCGACAAGTTGCTGGGACTGCGGTATTATTCGCGGTTCAAGTATGTGTATGAGCTTTTGCCTTTGTTGAGGAATGCGAAGGATGCGGGAGAGGATGTGAATGTCTTGTCGATCTTGGCGTCTGGAATAGGACGCGCCATTGATGTCAACGATCTGGCTCTGAAGCACTCGTACCGGGCGTACAACGCTACGATGGTGAGCGGCTCATACAACGATATCATGGTAGAGGTGCGTCTTGTTTTTTCTTCCAACTTTCCACCTTCCTTATACCACTCAGGAATTCGCGAAACGCGATCCCGAAATCGCATTTACGCATATATACCCTGGACTTGTCAATACACCGGGGACGCGGCCAACGCACTGGGCTCTCCGACTTATCTCTCTACTGATCAAACTGTTCGTTTGGTTGTCTGCCATCTCCCCAGAGGAATCCGCAGAGTATATGCTGTTTTCGTTATTCGATGGAAAAAAGGGCTTCTTCCATCGCAGTCCGAAGGGTGATGATCTCGGGATGAAGGGCTATCCTTTTACAGAGGAGGAAAAGAAGGCTGTCTGGGATCACTCAGTGGAGGTTACTCGGTGTGCATGAGTGTTGGAATGTTTCGATGTTATTAGACCATTTGAGGCAGGCTTCAGGGCCAGTTTTCAGATTTATCTTCTTACCAGGATATTTTGCAGACATGGAATTCCAGCGTACTGGTCACATCCCCGAGTCTTTCATTCGCACCTATCCACGCTCATGTTCATGAAGATCCCCCATGCTTAGCTTCAACTGACACCCCATGACCTTCAAGACCTTTCGGTCCCGCAGTACATTTTGTCCAGATTAGATCTTTCATCCTGCAGGCATGCCAGTCATCAATGACCTTCGAGCAGGGAAAGACAACCGTGAACGTCTGCAATGAAGCGGACACTAGACTTAAATACCCTCGGTTAGAGACGTCGTAGCTAGAAAGATAGGCATAGTGTACCGAAGGGAAAAACAAGTTGCAACCCTAGTGCGTGTCCTACGATTGACAGAGTTTCATACTAATGAAACTGAATCAAGGACAGGATGTGTTAGAGCAAAGTATAGTGGATTGTATGGTAGTAGTTTTGTAACGAGAAAGCGAAAGACGGAAAGTAACCGGGGCATCGCGCGGGGACCCTGCCCATTTTTCTCACGGTTGAACGTTGATGTTGAAAGCTTCTTTCTATAACATTCATTCTGATATTTTAGATTCTCACAATGTGGGAGGTAAAGCCTGGGCTTTATGATTTAATTTCCTATTCTCAGTTTCGCACTGCACAGGCTTTGTTCTCAACCTCAACATGACATAGACACGCCTCTATGATGATGATCCTATCTCCGTATCCCAAAATCTTACACCTTCTTCCCTGCACCCCATGACATCAAGGACATGGGGCTTTGCGGGATATCCTGGTTTCATCCGAAATATAGCAGATGAACCCGCAAAAAGTTGGTCTATCGCAAGGAGAGATAAATAAGCTGAGACTCGTACATATACGTGGAAATCTGTACCGTTTTCTAACCCTGTTCGGTTGACCACTACCACACACGTAGTCCGTGAACTTGTACAAGATGCTGCAGAAGATGCATCCCACAACGGCCGCAGCCGCCCTGTCCAATACCGAAGTGTTTCCCAGTCCGGTTCCATCGCATCGCGTTCGTCCTCCTCGTTGATTTCAATACCTTCCGACGCCGGGTTGCCTGACATCGCACTATCAAGCCAGGCATTCAGAAGTATAAGAACATCCGACTGGGTGGATTGGGAATGCGACGCAATCTCATATTCATCCCATAAATTCGAGGGATGTGGATTCAAGTCCATGCATATCCCTAATGATACAGTGAGAGTAGCAGGCGGTAAAGAGGGTGCCTTGGAACCAGGAGGAGTATAAGGAAATGTTAGCGGGAACGTTGTGAACCCCGTGCCAGGTTTCGCCCATGTTTGGTCCGTTGTAAAAAGGTTGGTCTTACGATACCCCACGATATGGACCCCATCGGGCCCAAAGACCGTCGCACTATTCGTGCCAACACTCTCAGTACCTTCATCATCATCTACAAGCGGACGCGATTCGTCTTCCGCGAGCAGCTCAGGGTACCCAGCAACAACGTAGCATCCCAGCCTTCGTGCTGTCTCCCTGCACCACACCGACGTGGGCCCAGTCATGGGATGTTCTAGAAATGGAGAGATAGCAAGCGCATTGGGAAAGACGTATCCGGTGAAGCTCATCTCTGGGAGACACAGAAGGTCGATGGAGTAGGGTTTGATATCGCGACATAGTTTATTAACGATCGCGATATTGGCAGCGACTTGGCCAATCTGAAGTAATTACGGGTCAGATGGTGCATCGTACGGAATTGTACGGACCTTTGGCGCAAATTGTACGACGGCGATGCGAAGATGAGGCATCAATCTAACGGCTTGCATTACAACTGGACAGAAGTCGAAGTATTTTTGCGTGCGAAAATAAAGAAAATATCTAAAGTTTTTTCAGAAAAGAAATAGTAAAAATATTTGAAAATATTTATTGTTTTGCACCTCATTTACAAAATGCGGTAAAACTTTCTTAGTGCAGTTGTGGCCCCGGTGTTATTGCGGACTGGATACCGGATTTCTAAACTCTAAACTCTGAGTATTTTCATAATATTTTCAGCAAAATTAGCATATATATATATATTGCATATTTTTAGGTGAAAATACTCTAATTTGTGGGCAGTGTTAGGGTTCCTCAGTGGCACGTGGTCAACGCGTCACGTCGCGCGGCCCGATCCGGCCATCGCGACTTGCCTCTAAGAACCCGTCAGCGAAATCACGCGTATAAATACCTAGGTAAATATCCCATCCTCATATAATCTCTATAATCCTGATGTAAATCCAGTCATGCCCCAATTTTCAGCCCCACAAGAGCTTATCGATACAATCATCGACGAGCTACAAGATGATTACTTGTCCTTGACGTCCTGCTCTCTCGTCAGCCGTTCATTTTCCTTCCAGACGCGTCCGCATCTTTTCCGACACATAGATCTCGCTGGGGGCCCTCTCAGCGCCAAATTCCACCAGCTGGCCCTCTCATCGCCCCATATTCCAACGTATGTCAAGGACCTCACCATCTTCGACAACGCCTTCTTCGAGGACCGCCACGCGATGGAGATCTTGAGGTCCCTCGTCGATCTGGGCACCATCGAGCTCCGCCATTCGTACGTGTCCAGTCTCCCAAAGGTCGCAGACGCGCTATCGAATATCTCCATCAAATCTGTGGTGCTATCATTCACGACGTTTTACGACGTCTCGGCTTTTTGTGTGTTGATGAATCGATGTTTTCCTGGGGTGCGGAGCCTGGAGATGTCCAATGTTTACGTCCCTACGGTCACCGATGCGGCCTTTGCGGTCCCCCAAAGGTCCTGCACTATGGGGACTTTGAAGATCAAGTTAGATGATGTTAATCATCAGATTCTAAGAGTCATTGCCGAGGGGGCGCTGGGTGCTTTAACCGAGCTGCATACCTTGACCACCATTGGATGCCCCGAAGGGGACGCTGGCTCTCCTTTTCAAAGGCTGCTGTCTCTCCCCTCGCTTCGCGTTTTGCGTCTTCGTAACCTCCAATATGGTATGCTCTTTTTCTCCCTGAGCTCTATTTTCTTGACACTGACGGCTTCCCTTATGTAGGTCTCTCCCTGCCTGATCCCGTCCCGCTATTACATCTTCATACGATCGTGTTGAACATGATCTGCCTGCAATATCACACACACGTTTCTCCATTACTTTGGCTCACTTCATGCCTTTCGATGGATCCTGGGCGAATATCGACCATCCAGCATGTAACTATCATCTATACCGTGTATCAGAAACACGGCGATCATCCCATCGAGTCAGATATAATAGCATGGGAAGCACTGGATAGATTGTTATCACATCCACGCATGTCCGCCTTGAAGTCGTTTCGAGTAGTCATTGACGGAGACTCAGATCATCCTGAAGGGACGATCTTTCATCCAAAGACAGTTATCGAGGATAGCTGCACATACCTTCGGAGTCGAGGATCACTATTTACAGTAGAAACTGTCGATCGAGTGGATTACGATGCTTTTCAGTTATGAATTCGATCAGTTTTTGCGACGGTAGTCTTGTTTGATATACATTACGAGATGCAGTAATATCCCCCTACATTTACCATCTATACACACATTTTACATCTATTGCATTGACTTCTTTATCATACTCTCTCGTCCAGGACCCACACCAATCCACTCTATTCGCACATTCAAAAATGACTCAATGAACTCGACATACTTCTTGCAGTTCTCGGGCAGAGACTCGTAGGTTGTCGCAGACGTAATGGAAGTCTTCCAGCCAGGTAGCGTCACATACTCAACCTCGACATTGGCGAGGAGCTCCAAGTCCGCTGTGAACAAGCAAGATCAGCGTTCAATAGTAACTGCCCAATCTCGGCATGCACACCTGGGAAGCCTTCCAGAGGATTGCCATTGACGGAATATTTCACTCCAACCTTGATCTCGGGTAGATCGTCAAGGACATCGAGTTTAGTCAAATTCAGGCTATCGTATCCGTTGATCAAACACGAGTGCTTCATCACGACAAGATCAAGCCACCCGCAACGACGTCGACGGCCTGTGGTGACACCGAATTCACGACCCACTTCCTGGAGGTGCACGCCGACATCCTGGTCTTGTATGAGCAACAAGAAAAAGGCACAGAACACGGACTTACGTTGAGCTGTTCTGTTGGGAAAGGTCCGCCACCTACGCGGGTCGTGTATGCCTTAGTGACCCCGATAGTATACCCGATCAGCTTGGGAGGGAGTCCGAGACCAGTGCATACACCCCCAATAGTTGTGTTGGACGAGGTGACGAATGGGTATGTTCCATAGTCCAGGTCCAGCATCAAGGCATTCGCGCCTTCGACCAATACTTTCTTCCCAGAGTGAATGGCCTGGTGAAGATAGACAACGCTGTCTACAACAAAGGGCTTCAACCTGGCTGCGAGTTCCTATATGAACAGATGACCGTCAGAACTATGTCAACAAGTAGCTGCAGTATCCGTACCTTGTACCGCTCAATTTCGCCTTCTGTATCATATTCAAAATGCCCGTAACGCTTGAAACGACCTTCGACAAGTTTCCTGAACTTCTGAGCGAACGTCTCTTGGTCAAAGAGATGGTGTACTCGAAGCCCCGACCGAGAGGCTTTGCCGGAGTAGGCCGGGCCTATGCCCTTCTTCGTCGTGCCGATGCTAAACAAGGTGCCGTTGAGCGCGGCAGGGATCAGGCAAGAAAAGGCACTCACCTGGAATTTCCGAGTTCGACCTCCTTTAGGCCATCGACGATTTGATGGAAATCAAAGACAAGATGAGCACGATCAGAGACGAGGAGACGATGGCTGCATTTGAGTCCTGGACATGAAAGCATAAGATGGACGCGATAGGAAACGAACAGAGCCTACCTTGCGATTCGAGAGCGTCGAGCTCGGCAAAGAAGGAAGGGACATGGACGACTACGCCAGAGCCAATGAGGCCTAAGCACTTGGGATTAACCAAACCTGCAAGGATTTGCCGTCAAATCGAGGCTTTATGTATATCCGGAATGACTCACCGCTGGGTAACAAATGGAAGGCAAAGGTCGTTGGAACCCTGTCCGGTCCAATGGGAACAACGATAGTATGCCCAGCATTGTTTCCCCCGGCACTCCTCGCACAGATGTCGGCGTCAGCAGCGAGGATATCGACGAGCTTTCCTTTGCCCTCGTCGCCCCATTGGGTTCCTAACACGACCGTGACTGCAGGATCTCATTCAGCAACATCGGTATGCATCGGCGCGAAATACTCACCACCCGTGGTCATGTCTTGGGAACGAGAGCCAGCCGAGAGTAGAGATTATCGACGGGAATAATACAGAATAAGGATAGAGCGATGGATGTATCGGTCAAAGCGCAGGAAGGGAAAAATGAAATTGGTAGCCGAGAACTGCCGAATTGTAGTTTTAACGCTCGGCCGACGACCCGCGCATCCATCCACCTTCGACAGCGACGACGACCACATGCCGGTCTTCGAGTCGAAGCCACTGACCACACCCAAATGGCAGGCCGTTGCCAATAAGACTTTTGCTAGGAACCCCCTCATTTTTGGCATTCCCTTCGTTCTGATTATGGTCGGGGCCTCTTTTGCAATCACGCCCTTTACCCAAACACGATACGACCTACACGACCAGCAAGTCAAGGCGGCGAGTACTCCGTTTTTACCACCATCGTCGTATTATATCTTTTCCCAGGTCTCGAAGGAACAAGAGCTGGGATTGTCGAAGAGCAGGAAAAGGTTTGATATACGGGAGGAGTACTATGTGAGTGGCTGTTGGATTCGTGGTATATGCGTGTTTGATGGTCATATCGTAGCGTCTGAGCGCTGAGGCCGACGACGAATGGGAGCAGAGGAGAGTACCGCGACCCAAGGGTCTCCCAGAATGGGGCGTACCCCCCACAGAGCCACCGGACAAGAAGACATGATCCAATTTATTCTTCCTCGACGACACCCTTTGGACATACCATCTGCATATGTATTTGTACAGGAATTCATTTGCTTTTCACTCCAGGCGCGAAGTAAACCGTTGCTCCCGAGGCTACACGGGTCTCGTCTGGGAGTATATAGAGAAAGGTGTTGGTCTCCCCGAGTGGACTACGTTCCATTCCTTACTAACCCCAGGGGTGGATGCTGGTCTTCTTTGGCCGATGGGTGCTATATTGCGTTCTTGCTGCCGCCAAATACAGTGAACTGGAAGCGGAAGTTTTCTGATGTGTCGAATCTACCAACGGCTTAGAAGTGAAGGCGATGGCCCTACTTCTGGTGTCTTGGATGGCGGGAGTACTTCCCACCCAAGTTCCGAGGACGAAAGCGATAATGATGATGGCGGCGTACTTATGTATAGACCCAAGCTCGGTCGTAAGAACAAGAGCTGGCACTTCAGGTTCATGATGCAGAAGGTGCATCTGACGATTTGTAAATGGAACCAAGGCCAGCATTCATATACGATGTGCTAAAATATTATCCTGAATCTAATCGTGCTGAAGAGCTAAGTCAAAGATACATCGCAAAACATCTTAATGTTTCAGCTATCATAGTTATCGTTGTAGATGCCAAGAACACTCTAGGAATCCCAATGCAAAATATGATCTATGTTTTTTTTTTGGCTTGTCTGCACACACACATACCAAAGAACTAGACCCTTTCAGACGTCCGAGTCAAAGCATATGAGACGTCCGTCGCTGTTTCTGACGTCAATAAGGTCCATCACTATTTCATCTATGCGCTGTTGAAGCTGGACATCGAGACCCCATTGGCGAGCATAGTGCTGAAGGGCGGTCTGTGCGAAATCAACAGACGGAATAGCGTGTATAGTAATTCCGTCACATGCGTGGTCAAGGATCGACCTTATCATCCACATTGTCACAAGTATCTTGACGTCGTTCTGATGGGAGTGCACCCAGAGAGTCAGAGGGAGCAAGCTGTGCTGGTTTGATATCTCTTCTAATGCCTCAGCGGCGTGTGTATAGCCTTCATGCACGATCAGTGGAAGGTATTGAACCAGCAGTGGCAAAGACTGAGTCCCAGAATTGCGAGCATTGTAATACTCCAACGCAATGAGGAGGTAAGGCACTAGAGTGATTAAATAAACGAGCTAGCAAAAGAAAACGAATTGACAACCAACAATAGGATAATCTGTTGCCTACTATCACGTCAAAATTGTTGGATATTGCAGTGCATATTTCCTCGGAGATGGCTTCAATCCCGCTGGTGCTTCGGAGCATGTTGGTGAGCCCTGACAACAATGATGTTTAACTTATACCTGGCGGGTTTCATAATCAGGCTGAGCTTACCGCAACAGAAACGTTTTGTCGTTTGAAATAGGAGGGTACGTTCTCTTGTAGCTTCCGGAGCTCTCTTTGCGGCTTCCAACGCTGCTCTTGAGGCTTTCGACGCGGCTATTGAGGCTTTCGACGCTGCTATTGAGGCATCCACCGCCGCTTTGTAGCTTCTATGCATCGCCTCTTGCATGTAACCGACGAACCCTTGGATTTGAGCGTGCATCTCCTGTATCTCCCTTTCGAAATTCTTCTCTTCAGCTCGCTTTGCCCGTTGAGGAAGAAATTGGTTAGGCGGGGTTGGCAGGTGCAATGCTGTTTCTAACTCGTCGTTGGATGCCACAGAAGGTTCGAAGCTGCGTCGGTCGCGAAACGATTGGGACATGATGGTGGTACTGGTTCAAAAGGTAATTAGGAGCGATATTGCCGGTTTCGGTCCTAGACATACCAAGTACGGTGTATTTATGACTGTAAATACAATGTGGCGGTAAAGGAAGAAACCCGTTCTTCTAGCTATTCGGTATATCAGATCCACACTTGACAGACTGAGACTAGTTGCCGACCTCAGCAGCCAACCTGTCCTTGTCGCCAACCTCGACTTCCCATGTGCATATGTTCCAAGTGCAGAGTGTAGGAGAATTACTCTGGATAAGCTCCTTCGCCTGCTCAACGTCGATACCTTCAGACACCTGTAGCTTGATACGGAACGATGTAAGTTCCGGAAAACGCGACACCAATAGCATTTTGTCTAGCATAGTCCACTGTTTAGCTGTGTCCGCCGAAATCCTGTGCAGCAGGTTCAGGTGTATCGATAGTTTCTTCAACGAGAATTCCTCGGCACCAGAAAAGCAGTCCGTCCAGCTCTTGAAGGAGGTAATGAAGTCATCCGACTCATCTAAGTTTTCATTTCTGAGATGAATCACGAGGGTATTGATATGCGACAGATTGACTACCGATATATCTAGAAAGGCGTTTAGTCTAAGCAAGAGCACCTTCAATGGCAAGAAATGCTCACCGCCTTCGACTTGAAGATATTGCAGCGAAGGATTTTGAACAAGGGAGAGCAAAGGAGGGATTTCCTTGCCCTTTGGGCTTCCCACGCAAGCCAAAGAGTGTAACTTCGTCAAAGACCCAAGTTGACCATCGGAAACCATGCGGAGCACGTTCGACGAAATTTGGTTCACGGACAGTTCCAACGACCGGATGAAATTGGTTCGAGGAGAGACAGGGGGGTTGTCGTTTTTTGAGACAAGGTTGCAATAGACGTGCTTGAAGGAGATGTTCTCGACACCAGAGAAAGTGTCCATGAAGGACGAGAAGTGGAGAATATCTCGAAAAATAACCTCATCAAGAACTAGAGTCTTGATGGGGAGGGTCGCGAATGCAGACATCACCTCGGCAGGGATACGGTAGGCACTATCCGGAACCCAAGTCATGCAACGGATTCTGAGAGTGCTCAACATGACGAGAGCTTTTACAGCATCGACACTGCTGTATACCGTCTCATTGAATGTTATTTCTCTGATATATGTGAAGGCATGGGGGGATGATGCAAAAAGACGGGATAAATCCCCAGAACAGTAGGAGTCGAACGAGACTCGTCGGAAAAGGATGGCCTCGGCTGGGGAACGAAAAGCCCGACAAACGGACTTGCAGGACTTGAGGGACTTGCAATCATCGTGCAGTTCGTTGATGATTCTGTCGATGAGCTCCTGGGGAACTAGTTTTGAAGAGATACATGCCATGATTGGGGGCCCACCCTGTCATGATATTGATTTCTTGTGAAGGAAAAGGAAGGGGATTTTAATTTCACTTACGGTGTCACAGAGTTGATACAGAACTGTTTTGAGAGAAAGTAACTTGTTGTAAACAGTCCTAGCCCCCAATTTTCCAGGTGGCTTCACATTTCAAAGCTTTTTTTTCAAGGGCCGAACCAGGAGCTTTCTGCTTAAGTAAGCATCCGGCGCCCGCTGCCAGTAACCGGACCGGCATCGTATACAACCGACAACCACTACCTATGTCTTCTTTTGAGATTATCTCACCAACTCCCCATTGTAGGACGCCGTGAACGACATTTGAAGATACCCAAATGTCAAAATTCGATATCCCCCGCTTTACCAAGGCTGTAGTCCTCCGCAAATCTGCAGCGGTGCAGAAACCAGTGTACAACGACGCCAAAGTGGAATCGAGGGAAATCCCTTCCCTCAGGCCTAGTGAAGTATTGGTCAAAGTTGCAGCAGCTGCATTTAATCACAGAGAAGTAGATTGGGTCTGTTTTCTGTTTGAACACTGAATTGACGCTGAGGTTCAGTTATGGATTCGGAAAGGATTGTATCCGAATATCGCGTTTGGGAGTATCTTTGGCGCTGACGGCGCCGGTACGCCAAATTAGCATACCTGTATGTGCATGGTGCGGTGTAACACCATTTGTAGGCGTCGTTGTGGCATCCGGTCAATCCAAGGATTCACTTCTCAACTCCCGCGTCTTCATGTCGCCAATGGTCGGTTGGGAAAAGAGTCCTGATGGGCCTGAGTCTCCGTATGTTTCCAATGTCGCTTGCGTCATTAAATAACCGACGTATCTGACCAGAAACTTTGGAGTCGTGGGAGGCGTCGCTTATCCTCCCCTCGGATACTTCGCCAACTATGTCGTCGTCGATAGATCGTTGGTGTTTAAATCCGCCAGCCATCTTGACGATGTTCACATGGCTGCATGGCCCTTAGCTGGTCTGACGGCTTGGAGGTGTGTGTATTTACGCTTGTTCCATGCACTGTGTTCTAACCTGTTTGACAGGGCCATTACGACCTGCGCTAGCGTACAAGCTGGCCAAAATATCCTGATAACGGGCATAGGTGGTGGTGTTGCGCTTTTGGCTCTCCAATTATGCATCGCTAAAGGTGCACATGTCTATGTCACAAGCGGTAGCCAGGAGAAAATCAACAAGGCCATAGTTCTTGGCGCCGAAGGAGGCGCAAATTACAAAGATGGTGAGTTCAGTCGAACATCCGCGTAGTGCTTCTGACAGACATACCTTTCTTCAGATGATTGGCCTGTTCAGCTGTCTCAGGCTTTGGAGACTGTTCGGGGCAAAGGCGCTGTCTTTGACTCGGTCATTGATTCTGGTGGAGGCGACATTATGTCTCAAGTCAGCCGGTGCCTCAAACGAGGCGGGAAGGTTGTCTGCTACGGCATGTTAGACGCTTCATCGGTTAAGCAGAATGCAGTTGTTTCTAATGACTTTTTAGGACTGCCAACCCAAAGATTACGTTCACAATGAGAGAAGTGATGCGAAACCAGCACCTCATTGGTTCGCATAATCCCTTCGTATGGACCATACGCCTCTTGACAGATTTCCACAGGAACAATGATGGGCTCACTGCAAGACATGAAAGACGCAACTGCGTTCCTAGAGGCGCACCGTATCGTGCCTGTAGTTTCCCATGTGTTGGAAGGCCTAGAATCCACAGAAGAAGGATTCGAGATACTGAAGAAGGGAGACCAATTCGGCAAGGTAGTGATTAGAATTGAGGAGAAAAGACCGGGAAAACTGTAACTCACAAGGACTGAAAATATCAAGGAATCATTCAGCGGCATTAATCCGATCGAGTTCGCATAACCGTCGGCGTATGCCCCCGAGGCATGCAGAAAGGGCAAAGCCGCCCTTCTGCCGCCCCTCATGTTCTTTATGATTTTCTTTTAGGATGAACCGATTAGAAGGAACATTGCAACGCAATAAAAGGGACATATGCTTTTTAACCCCGGGGTCGTTCTTGATCACCCACTTCCATAAGGTACGTCTGCAAAAATTATGAGCGCCCCACGTCACCTATGGACGTGTCATTTTCGAAGAATGTCCGACCTCCCTCAAGAGCTCATCGACGCGATTGTCGACAAACTGCAACACGACAGGAGGTCCCTAATAGCCTGCTCCTTGGCTTCCCGCGCATTCCTACCTCGCGCCCGATTCCACCTCTTCCGCAAAATAGTCCTCAACGAGACCTTTTGCCAAAAATTCCACAAACTCGTCGTCTCCTCCCCCAACATAGTCAGGAACGTCACGGACCTCACCTTCTTCGGGGACGCGTTCAAACAGCGGCTCGTCCTACCTGTCATACACTCCCTAGTCAACCTTTCCACCCTGTCCCTACAAGATATGGATTTTGACGATGTTCCAAAATATAACGCCGGGATCTTCGACGCGTTCTCCCGCCTCCCGATCAAGCACATTTCCATGCTATCACTTTCCTTTCGCGATTTCTCCACCGCCATACGGACGTCATTCCCTGCCATGCAGAGCCTCACCATGTGGGATGTAGTAGGACAGTCCAATCCAACGGTCAACCACCAGTCGTGTTCATTACAGGTTCTAAGGTTTCACCTGCACGAGATTGGTAAATCCATCCTCGACAACATCGCCAGAGGTGGTCTGGGGTCTCTGGACCACTTACATACTCTATCGACTTCGGGATATCCTCGAAAAGGTGACTTCGGCCTATTTCTGAAGCTCGTCCATACGCCATCCTTGCGAACTCTGGAATTGAAAGATCTACAGTGTGGTGAGTTTTCCAGGTACACTGTCTGTTGGCCCGAGTGTTCAATTTGCGTGATTTGTAGATGATGACAGCTTTGCTGCACCGACACCCATCTCTCTTTCGTATCTTCAGAGCATCGTCTTCCACGTCATTCAGTTCGGGTCCGATAGGCCTCGCAATCAAGGTGTCGGCATACAATGGCTCACAGATTGTTTTGCTCTTGCTCCCAATCCAAATGCATCGGCTCAAAACATCATCATTAAATACAGTCTGTTTGTCGGCGCAGAGTACGTATCTGTATATGAACAGAAGAAATGGGCCGCATTGAATGAAGTTTTATCTCGTTCGCCTGTTGCTTCCCTAATTTCCGTACGTGTCGTCGTTAGGCGATATCACGACCGTGCACAAACGTTTGCCACAATCATGGACAACTGCCCTTGCTTGCGCAATATGGGCCGAGCGTTTAAGCTGGATATTGTAGAAGAATTCAATCACATCTGACATAGTGGTACGTATTTTACATTGTGCTATCTTATACCATGAACAAACGACCATGCTTTACAGGATAATAAAAGTACAGCAAACATTGTCCTCGATGATCGTTAATGTCATTGTCAAGCTCACATTTGAAAAGCCTTCTCCTACGCTTCTGACTGAACAGTCGCTGAAAATCAAATGAGTTGACAAACTCAGCATATAGATAGAATGCTTTACGTTCACGTTTCGACGACCCTTTGCCAGGTATGAGACGACTCTTCAAACCTTCTTTCATCCATTTGCCCGTGCGGTATGGTCGGAACCCGTTGATACCTCTCTGACGATTAGCTAACTGCCGTTTGTGTGCGCGATCAAGCGCCCTTTTCTCCTCCGGATCTATTACACCGTCGTCGTACGCGTGAGCATTTCGTTCTGCGACAAGAGCTTCTCCTTCGACATGGTCACTGAAAAAGAGGTTAAACACCCTGCAGCCTCACAAAGAAAAAAGAAGACTGACTATGTTTCGAACGCATGTCGCCTCGCCTGAGTCTTGGCATGCGTCTCATGGTCCTGTCACGCAATTAATCGTATAGCTCCTACCAAAAGATGCTATGCTCACCTCGTCCAATCCGCGGTCCAACCTGATCCGCGTCCGGATATGTCCAATGATCTGGAATTCATGCGTCTTGGCCGTAAATTCATTCATATTGGCCTTGCCTTCCTCCGTGAGGTCATATACCACGTTCTGCCTCAGTTGGCGAAGATCATTCCCAGCAACAACTGGTAGCTCGATATCAGTCTCCTCGTCCTCAATAACATCCTTCAACCAAAGCACAGCCAATGCCTGAGGATTGGATTTTCGGCCGAGGAAGCTCCCACCTCCACTGATCTCGAACGTCAGGGAAGTGGCATAGCGACTGTACACAGGCAAGCGTAATTGTTCTGCGGAGAAATCCCAAACGACGTCAACACCACTCTCGTCTGATGTGGGTGAAGCTGGCAGAGTCTCCGTACTATCAGTCGTCGACACCACGATTTTGTTCGATTTCCCAACAAACTTGACATCTCCAAGATTGGCGGAAGGGCTGAGACTAAACTTGATGGGCTCGAGGATCTCGACAGTTCCTGTGTCCCACCCCAACATTTGACGAGGAAGCTGGCATTTGACACCACGGAAGAGCAAGGACACGTTCATTCGCCTGTGAATCACATTCAGATAAAGGATTGAGAAAGCTCAGAATATCTCCGACTGACCCGAAACCGATACCCTCGGTAATAGAGAACAATCGGGTCACTTCAGAACCGGTTGCAAGTAAATCCTTCAATTTCAAGTTGACGACGCCTAAAATTGGATCTTTCTCCCGGAGCCTGGAGTCTCGAACAACCAAACGAACGAGAGTCGACTGCCAATCGCGAATGAACTTCTCCGTTCCTGCCTGATGGTGTCGTTCGTTAGCATGGCTGGAAAGTAAACGAACAAAAGGGGTACCTCGAAGAAAGGCATGCTAGTATATTGTTTGACCCGACTGTAGGTACGAGCCGTCAGCTATGGCTCTGGGCAAATCAACAGATGCCCACGTTTTATACACCATATCATCGTTCAAGATGATCTCGCAATATGCGCTAGGTAAATTGTCACTCTGTTCGGAGGGCTCGTCCGTATCTTGACCAGCTTGACCTTCTCTTTCCTTGCCTCCAGCACCAGACAGGTTTTGCAGTTCCAGATTATTGATCTACGGCCATGTAAGCGTAGGCATACAATGCATCAAGTATATACGAACCTGATGTATGATAACGCTCAGTATACCGGAAGGATACTCAGGATCTGGAGGTGTACGCTGGACATCTGGCGGCGGTGGGGGGAGATCTTTTGCAGCTGGGTTAGGAGCCACGTCGCCGGGTCGCATTTCCATTTCTGTTGGTACGTTAGCGAGACACATTATTCTGAAAGGGACAACAGGTCTACCTGGGGCAGTCTTGGCCGGCGGAAGCGGAGGATTCTCTGGCGGTTCTTCGAGTTCTTTCTTAAGCGGAACCTTATCAAAGTATCCAATAGACCAACTGCAGCACAGAAGTGAGAGCATGAAGCTGATAAAGAGATTCGGCTGACTGCAAAACACCATCCATTTTGTCGGCGTCCTCAAATCCAGCCAGCTTGTCAGACCGACGAGTCATCTTGTTATGGCATTCCATTAGCTGTTTCACCGGAATCTGGACGCGTCCAATAAGATCACTGGAAGAGAATAGATCTCAGACGATATCCAAGACGACGACGACGACAAATGAACATACTCTACTGAGTGTTGATCAGAATCCCAGAGCAGGAGCGAGACATCTTCCCCGGTCTTGATCTCATCATCGGTGACCAGCAAAGCGGCGGTCTCTTCGTAAATTGGATTAAGATCCCCAAGGACAATACGCGTTGAGTACAAGGGCTTGCCAAACTGCGAAGTCCGCGATTAGAAGTTGACAACAGCGGTTAACAGAAGATGCTACCTTCGCATAAGCCAAAACGATGTACGGGTCAGAACGTCCGTTCTTATCTTGGGCTGAGAGACCTTCGGCGTGGTGAATGACGATCAAGAAGACTCCTTTGGCTCGAGTGTCTGCTTAAATTTAGCAAATAACAGTAATCAACCAAATCCGCAACCAACCTCCGATAGCAGCTCCGCTGAGCATTTCCTGCATGTTCAATGTCATGCTTTTTGGCGCTACAAATTCGGCCGTCCCAGCAGCTATCGCCATCTTCACAAAACGCGAGACCAAGGGCAGGTCGAGGACGTTAGGCAGAACCTTAGCCATTGGGATCGCCGAGACTTCCACAGCTGGAACGCCCATGAAAGTAAAGGTGACATTTCTCACAAATGGTGCTTCAGAAATGAACTGTATGCGCAGCCGCACAGTGCCGACGATTCCTTCGACCTGAATCCAAATTCTATGTTGACCCAATTAGAACGGAAAATAATCATGCAATTGTTATACTCACGGAACCGGGATATGCAACCAATCATATACGCCGAGGAAGAACTCTACCAACATATGTATGTTTTTGGAGCGTAACTTGGAACCTTGGCCTGGCAGCGCTTGGTATGCAAAGGCAACCTCGTAGTTAACGTAGTCTCCCGACTGGTCAGCATCGAGACCCTTGACTTTGTCGGCCTCTGCTTGCTCCATAAGTTGATCCGTTCCTTGGTCGATCCATTCTTCCCGAGGATATTCGGAATCGGTTGGTCGGTCTGGAAGCGCGCGCATAGAAACGATGCGGAAAGGGTTATCGCCTTGACCAATGTCACTGATACGGACAGCATCAACAAAACCGGGGAGGGACTGTTGCATCACGTCTTCTACCATGTCTGCGATAGAAATAAACTGTAAAGAAAATGAGAAGTAGACATGGGGAGGAACAGATAGACTGGCCATATCCGGGTTTATGAGGCCCCAGATGGTTCGGACGAACGCGTTGAGCCATTCTGCCGACTCCGGTGTAGGAGGAGCATATTTCTCTCCACGTGCACGATGCATCTCGACCCGAACACGTTCCACTTCCTTTTCCAACTTTCGCTGGACGATGCTGACGGCGCAAACGCTAGCGAACCCGATGACAGCGATGAAGGTGCTGCTAACGCCAAGGCGAACCCATGCCCAAGTGAATGGAATATACCAACGACCTTTTGGGAAGCCAAAGAAGAACCAGATGAGGGTGAAAGCTACTGTTAGCCCGAGTTGAAGGTAGTCGAACATAGCTAGAAGCGAAGAAAGCGAGGGCGCTGGAGCCGGTAGATATGGTTGGAAAGAAATGTTCCCTGGGCTGGCGGCATTGGGTGCTGTCTGTGTGGGCGAAACTGAGCTACTAGCAGGAGGCGCTTCGGCAGTTCCGATATGATCATCTGGACGAGGAAAATCTAGTGATACGGTGAATGAGCTGTACAGATATAAACTCAAAAACATACCTTTAAAATCAGCATCTTTAATGGCGACATCCAGACCGGTCGTTGGATCCTTGACAGTCCTCTCGCCTTTCCGATTCTTGACTTTATCCGTCGGCTTTTCCTTGGGCCCAGACATTCTATTCATCATCTCCGTCTTCTCATTCGCTGGTTGGTCGCTGCCAGAAGTGGCATTTGATTTCGACGTCGGACTAGTCGGTGGCGAAACTGATTCTTCTTTACGAGCTCGTTTCTCGTCGGTGTATGCTTGAATCGTAGGCACAGGGTGTCGTTCGCTGTTCCCTTCCTTGAGCAATAGTAACAGACGACGCGACAGAGGCTCACCTATATCGTGGACCGTCCATGGTAGTGGTCTAACATACATTTCCCGCCGTCACCTTTATATCCTGACAAGATTCCACTGACGTCGTATTGACGTAGGTGGATTCTTGCATCGAGATCATCGTTAAGCCACGCGACAGATAATATTTTTCTATTCGTGGTGAGTAGGTTCGTTGTAATCTCGATGGTGATTATTCGTGAAACTAGTGAGATAATAATTGCGAAAAAAAGCACAGGCGCGGCAGTAGGTTGGAGTAGGTAGTGATGGTTGGAACGATGCCGGACGATTCGGCGCCAGGTGGTTACATAAGCCAATCGTAAGTTCAACTTGAACTTCACACGGGCAAGTCACCTTGATTCCTTGAAATCGCTACCACAACGCGATAATTTTCACTCCCAAAAATCTCCTGGTATAAGGCTGCCAGTACACTTAGCAACTCTCCGCCCTTTTCATCGCATTCATCGCCATTCATTTCCCACTGCAAGTGTTCCGATCACAGTGCCACTGTAAGTAAAACTTGCTTTCTTTTTTTTTTTTTTTTTTTTTTTGCAAAGATTCAATATCATGCTAGGATCTCTGAATCATGGCATGTATATCTTCACAACATGTTCCCCAGGAACTCATTGACAAAATAGTCAACGAACTGCACGATCATCGCAAATCGCTCAAGGCCTGCAAATCCGTTTGTCGCGCATTCCGTTCCCCAGCGGAAGCCATCCTTTTTCGACGAGTCTCACTGACCAGCACTTCGTCAATCTGCCGCCTCTTTAAAGTTTCTCCTGGTGTCTTGAATTGTGTCAGGGAATTAGCAATCTACGAGTCAACACACAGCTGGGGCCGGGAGGCCAAGGTCATACCAAAAGCTATCGCAACTCTCGTCAAATTGCACACTATTGAAATCACGAGGATGACTTGGGTTCCAAATTCTGATCGTATCACACCCGCCGTGGTCTCCGTGCTCAGAACCCTCCCTATCAAAACTCTGACTCTCAACGAGGTCATCTTTCGTGATATCGTCCAGTTCGCAGGCCTCATAGACGCTTTCCCCAGTATTGAGAATATCTCCCTCAACCACGTCTATTGCCACCTTGTATCGAAAAATGACAAGGCCCCGGTCTCGTCTCGGACGAATGTCATCCGTTCGCTGCACTTGTCCGTGAACGAAATTTCATCAAATGTACTTCGTGCAGTAGCCGATGACAGCCTTGGATCTCTGACGGAACTAAATTCCCTGACTTACGTGGGAAACCCAAAGGGCAAGGAAGTTCCTCCTTTGCTCACTCTAATCCAAAATCCTTCGCTTCAGGACCTTCGCGTCAACGGCGGTGCGTTATTTTCGGCATTAATGGGTGTGCCAAACTGAGGCTCTTGTTTTCTAATAGACATACCGTCGGTCAATTTGTCACACATCAAGACCCTTGTTATTCATCTAGCCTACACACAGGAGCTTCGCACCTCTTTGGAACTTTGGATGGATTGCTTGACCTGTGGCGAAGAATCATCGTTGAATGAATTAACGATACACCTAGAAGTGCAGCAACAGATTTCGGCGCATGATGCCCAACAATGGGTCGTACTAGACAAAGTGCTATCGACGTCGCGTTTTCCGGAACTCGCATCATTTGACGTCATATTGAAGGTCGCTGCAGGTATTGATGCTGAGCAGACGAAGGAGCTGATCGAGACTCATTGCCCTACTCTATGTGCTCGGAACGTCTGCACTTTCAAAGTCGAAGATGCTCAGACACTCGAAGATGATGTCGAGAGTGACAGCGACGATGACAATGAGTTTGCCGAGTCGGACGACAGTGAGTCTACAGGGGTTGACGGTAATTCTGACGACGATTATTTAAGTTCCCCGGAGTGATCGACATGATAATACATGTAGGTTTGCCGAAGTGGTCACAGTGTTTTTCCTTGCTTTACGTGCGAACAATATGGCATTTTTTCCCTTGAAAGATTCTCATCGATGTATTCATCCTACAAATACTGAGCAAAGTCTACCGGATGTAATACTGTGTACTATGCATTAGCTGATTGGTACGCCTTTTTTCTGTAAGCATACTGCAAAGCATCGTTCGGGTACCTCCTGTCGGTGTACTCCCAGAAATCTGCGGAAGCTCAGAGTCGAGAGAAAGAAATAATGTTGAGAATGTTTTCTTTGCGGTTTTCTGACATGTTTATTCTCCCAGAGAGGGAAACCCTCTGCCTGCAACGACAAGGCAAGCGTCGAGAACTAACCGGTGGAAAACTTTGCACAGACTCTCCTTGCCGTCTTCAAACTGCGGCATGTCAATTGAGGCAGATATGGGCAGTTGTAGTCGGGATGTATGATTATTGCCTGCTCGTAGCAGTCTAGCTTCTCTCTCAGAGACTATCGCTGAAGAAGTCGATCGTCCATGACGATTGAGCCAGACCTAAGGGCTGGTGCTAAGCGGCAGGTACGGGCCCTCGGGGTATGGTACTTACTGCTCTAAGAAAATCTGGCCCCCAATCGTCTCATCCAGGACGGCACATGTAACATTCGCCGTTCCTGCAGTTATAATATGCATAGATCGTCGTTTCCAGATCATGAAGAGGATATATATCCACACAGATAGAAGTACGCGCTTTGGCTATGCGTCATCCTACGGCAATGCGGGCGACGATAACAGTGTTGCTACACTCAGCGCTCAAAGGTATCAAGGCTTTGAGATCGCTATCTCTCATCTCTGACGCCACTTCCACCTGCCGTATTGAAGACTCCGCGAGACACAGATCCAGCGCACGCCAGGCCCTCCAGTGTAAATGCTCGTGTCCCTCCCACGGCTGCCGGAGCTTCAGTATCAGATGTTCTAACGTTGACTGGCCTTTGGTAATGATATCGACGACCCTGAGCAGATCCCCAGGCATGAGCACCACAGTCAGTGTCAGGCGCATCAAAGCCGGCAAATGCTCCGTGTCGATACACAGGCCTTCGTCCGAGCAGGACATAACGAGACAATTGACGGAGGATGGTAAGATGTCTACGAATACAGTCGACTCTGTAATAACCCATACCCCTCCGTTCCCACTCGGCGCTATGGGTTATGGGGGAGTATGGGTTTAAAGAGAGGAATTTGAGGGTAATTTGCACTTTTGTAGATGAACAAACCTATGGGTTATGGGGATATATGGCTTTATAGAGGTATGGGTTATTACAGAGGCGACTGTATGAATGCCAATCCGTGACCGGTGATAAGATCGGAATGTAATTTGAATGTCTTCAATTTGCCGACATGAACGGGGCAGTTTGGGTGGCGGAGGAAGATGGCAATAGCACTGGCGCAAGGCATATTCTCCCAGAGCTCAAGTGACTCGAGCATCGTGCACTCACTGATATGAATGGTGTTGTATAACCTCATGATCTCGCTCGCTTGGTCGATTATGACCGACCGGAACCTGCTGTGCATGTCCTGTATTGATATAAGGGATATCTTCAGGTGTTTCAATGAGGGGTAAGAAGCATCCCATAAGGACAGGAAAAGCTGAAAAGTAGCGAAATACGATGCGGATATCTCGAGATGGGATATTGGCAGTGCACGAAGCAGCTGGGAGGCGCACCTGGGTAGTGATATCCAACGTCCGAGGTATACAGTTTGAGTCTCTTCAGTCGAGTGAATGAAGACGCACACGGGACGAGTGTACCAGCAAACTCCCATGCAATAGAAGCATCTTGGATTAGAGAAACCGGGGAGGCGGCTCGCACCCGTTTCCATTGCAATTGTACACGTTTAGTGCCCTCCGAATCCTCGAAGATATCCTTGTATTTGCTCTCGTACAACGAAACGACGCGGAAAATGTTCCGGCGAGCGCGAAGGCACCATGTCCTGCAAACAAGCGCACACGAATGGAGCGCCTCGACTCCGACAACGCTGTCGATGATAGTTCGAAGATCTCGAGTGGGAATATAGGTGGTTCCATGGCAACGATGCTTAGACTACACAGGGAGAGGCGCTTGCGCCGCAGGATGTCGCTAAATGTCGAAACGGCGTTAATTACGTGTCAGGCAGAGAGGAATGTTGTACACCACATACCGGACGTTGCGAAACTTCATTGTCCGCCTTGGGATCGGGGGAAAAAGGAAGAATAGTGTCTTGTCGTCCACAGGGTATTTGAGAGCAGCGAAGACGGCCGGGAAAATGATACCGTGACGCGCAGTGGGGATGTAGCACCCGGAGGTTCGCGTCTCATTATGGCGGTAACAAGGTGGGGGAACTAGAGCAGTGACTCTATCTTCCGTTCTGGCAGTCTTAAAACGGAGATCGAACGTCAGGGTTGGGTTTCTGGGTTTCTGACGGTGCACCTGTAAGGCATCTTTCCTTATGAACAGGAAAATCAGCATTGAGTTAATAACAATAGGCCAAGCCAGAGGATGACGGCCAAGGCGTACGGGAATCAAGCGACGGAAAGGGACACCTATGTTGTGTGGGCATGCCGAATTTGCGTGACAAGACGATAAGAGTCGGTGACCTTTCGCACTGTCTTCGTTGGATGGTCGCCACTTGTGAACATAGAATCTCTCAAAACTCGCAATGGGTGATAATCTAGGGAGCCTGAAAACCCACACCCTTCAAGTAGGGAGACCTATCAGGCCGACGACACTCGAAAGAGTACGATAGTCACGGTATGCTGCAGATGGATGTCACTAAGTGTTTCTTCCTCCATAGCACCATTTCTGTTTGTTGACAGAACGCAGCCGAGTCTACCAGAAACCAAACCATGAGTGTCAGCAAAGTACAACAAATAGAATAAGGCGAACTTTCCAACTACCTGATATAATGGTAAGATACTTAACCAAAATGGAATTCGAGGATCTTCGATTAACCGCCGGGCCGCCAATGGATCAACACATCATATAAATGTAGTAGTGGTGGTTACGGAACCATCCCACTTGGGGAGGTGAAATCGTTGGTGATAACCGCGACACCTCCGGTAAATCCTGCCCTAAACTGCACGTGGCTACGGAGGAACCGAGCCAAGGACTCAACACAACGCTGCCAATCAAACTAATCTTCTAGTTTTCTTGAGTACATCTACATTTTGTTAGTGACAAGAAATGAAAGTACTGAGCTGCAGAGGAGATTCAATTACGAAGAATCATCGGAATCACCCTCCATGGCCTCCTCACCCTCTTCCCTGATATTCCCGATGCTATTGCGCGGTACCTTATCTTTCATCCACCTTCCCTCCAAGAAATCGATCCTACAAAGCCCCGAGGCCGTCGCCGAAGCCAGCATCCCCGCTGATGCCAGTCCGTTTCCGTCATTCCACACAACGCGCTGGATGCCAACCTGTCGAGGCCACGATCCAGTACTCGTGCTGCCCGGTTTCTTTGTCCTATCAACGGTCTCTTGCGGGAAGAATCGTTCCAACATGCGGTACTCCTTCGATTTTCGACTATAGTCCAGCTGGTATATCTTGTGGATGAAGAAGGGCTACGACGAAGGAAAGGTTAGCGAGTACAAGAACTGCAAGGTACTCGAGCCAGACGTACAACAGAGCCACCTCTCCGCGTAGACCTTAACATGTTCGTTGTTGAACATGCTCCATCAGCTGAAGCCACAGCAAGTTGTGGGTGATAGTCTGATGCACTCAAGCACTGACACAAAAATATGAGTCATAAGCGAATCCTGTAGAATGATATGGGACGAACCCAAACAGGCCCTTGTGGCTCCATCAGCGTATGTCCTCTCCCAAGCATGCTGGGCGACGCGGAGTACGCTTTCACGATGTTCTCGTGGTCAATCGTAATAGGGCCTCCCGCAAAAGGCGAGAATGTCATCGTATTGATGACATCTAGCATTCAGTCAGATAAAGTGAACATGAGAAACAGTCCGTGATTTACCCCTCGTGCGGTTCATGACTGATCCTCGACCGTCGCGTATATCTGTCATACATTCCATACCATCATATCCACCGCTAGCGATGACGGTAGGATCCTGATCAATACATGGCGCACCCGAAGGTGCACACGGTGGTGCTCGTATCCATGCTAGCGCACGGATTGCGGATTGATGAACGGAAATGTAGTGCGTAGGAAGGAGATCGGTGATGGGAGGACTATCTGGAAACGATGTATCATCAAAAAGCCTAGCAGGATATTATCGGCCGTACTAGGATCGTCCATAGATTTGAGAGCAGCCCCAATGTTGTACACAGCTATGATACCTTCGTACAAGGAAGTCAGTGGTCACCCTAACGCGGGAACAATGCATGCTCATTCTCACCATTCGCTGTCCCGATGGCGATAGCTTCACTGTTGGCCCAATCAAAGGTCCAGCATGCTGTCTCAGCCAGTTCGATACGCAGCACAGGCTGAGGAATACGAACTGCAGATATAACGAATCAGCGAGAGCGGAGGATAAGAGATTGACACACCGAAAACAGGCTCGGAACCGCTGCGCTCAAAGTCGACAGGGTCTGGTATTGTAAACACGGAGAAAGATCCATCCTCGAATGTTCCAGCAAGCAATCCTAGTTTCCTTGGTTTTGAATCCCTGCCAGAAATCTTGGAATCTGTTAAAGACGGCCCAAACGAGCAGTCGAATCACGTACAACATCGTGCGATGGGAGAGGACACCATTTCAACTCGTATGCTGGTCCAGAGTCAATGCAGACTACAAGCTCACAGCTCAACCCCTCGGGCTTCAAGCACCAAATTTGGATGCAGGCATATAATGGACGAGGCTCGCGAACACCTATTTCAGGCGAATGTTCACTTGTAGGAAATGGAGCGACAGCGAGATATTGCTTGTATTGACGGCCTACGCGATATTCGAGCTAAAACAAGGGAAAATGCAGCATTTTTCTAACCTGGCCGGTCATCTGGATGGATTGGACACCAGTCAAGACCCCACGCAGGCGCCCCGGGATTGAACGCGTAGGATTTACTTTCAGGGATGAATTCGGCTGAACGAATGTTAGACATTTATATTGGGAAATAAGAACGGCGCACCAATCTTTCGGGTCTCGTAAAGGGCCATCTCAATGCGAGTTTGAGAATCAAACGGTCCAAAGAAACAGGGAACGGGAGGAGGAGGTTTCAATGCACCCTCTTCTGTCATTGTAGTATCAGAAGGAAGATACGGAGCAGCATCTCTACCGAAAGTTATTTTCATGAACAAACTGAGGGTAAAAGGCGACGCACTCTTTGCTTAATACTTGCAGATCGGTTTTCACCTTCATGTTACGATATACAGTCGGCCGTCTGTCCGCCTCGACCTCAGCATCAGCAGTGCCCTCCTTGAACCACCCTCTATCTTCAGTGAGCTCCCACAATGGCCCTGCACCGACGTTGTACCCCCAAGCCTTGTTGACGCGGTCAGTGATCCTGGCATTTTGAGTGAAATTGTTGGTCAACGTCGTTTGCGTCTTCGCAAAGGGCTTTGGACGAGCCACTAGACGTTCGACCTGTCCATCACGAGCATATAAAGGTACCGCCCGGTGCCGATGATTCACGCTGGGTGTCGGAAGGACGTACATCTGCCTTCTGGACCCACCAGCCGCGCGAGGGGCGTTTTTCGGCTGGACGACGAAATCTCCAGACCGCGCTTTCGGTTTTGCTTGAGGCGTCTTGACGGGCTCTGGTTCCTCGAGGTCAACGTCCATGTCGTCCTCGTCGAGCTCGTCTGTTTCGTCCTCTTTGGCGTCTTTGGCGTCTTTTCCTGGTGCAAAGTCGCTTCCACTCGAGGCGTCGTCAAGGTCGGCAATAGATGGACCAGCACCATCATCGTCTGCATTCTCGAGACCGGCGAGAGCACTGTAGCTCGGTCGCGTTTTTCGAGGACGAAGTTGGCGGCTCATGATGGGGAGTAAGCCGGCTCTCGGACCGTGGATCCAGCTTCCATAAATAATATTGGATTTTCCATGCAGTGCAACGTTTTTCCGTTCAAATCTTCAATCTGTAAGTTTTTACCATATACTTTGCAAATTCGCGTGAATAATTCACAAATATTCTGTATTTTCTTAGCCTACTGCTACCGCAAATCTACGGGCCGTTGTGCTGCCGAATTGCCGGCTGATGAGTTTTGAACCTCTGAATATTCCCGGCCCGAACTTCCAGCTATATGTCCACGTTGATAAGTTACCACCACTCTGAGGAGAATTTGCTATGCACAGCGATGAGCATCCTTTCTCCTTGGAACTAGCAAGTTTGAAAGCAGCTGTATCTAGATTTCAGGTATTCCATCCTCTCAATGGCTCACTATCTATTAACGTTCATTTCCACAGGATGAAGCCCACAGCGCCTCTGTAAAATTACAACGACATGCCTTGAACACTTCCAATTCTCACGAGAGACTTATACAATTGGAACGCGAAAATGCTTTACTCAAGTCGGAACTCAGTGTTCTTCGCGCCAATCCTCATTCAGATAATTCCGAATCTCATCCAGCGGTCCTACAATCGCAGGAGTTAACACTGTCACTGAGGAGGCTATCGGACAAATTATCGCTCACGGAGGATGCCCTACTCGAGCGTACAACACAACTCGCCGAGGTGAACGCGGAGCTCGCTAAAGCCAAGGATGCTGCGGAAGGGGCGTATGCTTTGGCCGCGAGGATCCGAGGCAGGGAGGAGGAGGGTAAAGTTCGGGAACGGGACCTAGAGAAGCAACTCAGAGAGGCGCAGGAGCACAACAAGATGTCCGACCTGGTCGTGAGCGAGTATGCTGATTATGTTCGCTCGCTCGACGGCAAGACATCCATGTCGCCCCGTTTACCACCAAATACAAGTCTCTCCGAAGCAAAATCTGGCATTCATAAACTGTTCGATGATTTTTCTTCGGAATCCGAGGAGCTTCATGCCAAGGTAGATCACCTTGAAGGTGAACTTGCCATTGCGCATGCCAAGTATGAGGCGGAGATAAGGAACAAGGAGAATAATTCGGTGGAACTCGCGAAAGCTCAGACCGAGCAAGAGAAGATGAAACTAGAGGATAATTCTGCCGCAAAAATGGTCTCAAGATACATGTGAGTTGTTTTACTTTATCGCAGACACCTTTTCACTAAACTCTCACAGGAAATTCTCCCAAGCGGCGACAAACCGTCTCCAGGCGTCACTTGTGTCCATGAAAGAAAGACATGCTGCAACGGTCAATACTCTGAGCACACAGATATCTGTATTGTCTTCTCAGCTTGAACAGTCCCGTGCCGATACTGAAAAACTGAGGCTCGCGCTGGACGAAGTGGGTGGCGACGTCATGCGAGAGGCTTTTGGTCGTCGCAGAGAAATTTCATTAAGAATTCGCATGGTCGCCCGTGAAGAGAGCATCGAGGAGTGGCTTCGACGGTGGACGCTACGTGCTGAAGAAGGTATCGAGCGAGGAGAAGACGCGACCACGCTCTTGGAGAAGATGTTTCACGACGCTCGTGGGTTTACAGCAGACCTTGATAGCTCCTCTGAGTCTCTGGGCCGAATCGTTGTGGCTGAGAATGCCGTGGAAACATTGGTGGAAGAGTTACGGGTACAAACTGCTCGAAGGTTCGAGCTGGAGAAGTTGGTCGTGCTGCCGCCCATTCCAGCACATCAGAAGAATCTTCCTGAACCTCCATCCTCAGAGGAGACGAAAGAAGACCCAGAGGAGGTGAAGACAGCGCCGGAAACAGTGGGACCGGAAGACCAATCAAGGATGATAAGCATTCATCAGCCTTCTCCTCGCCTAGCGTCGCAGTCCACATCTGTCTTCGATGAACTTACCCTTTCGGAATCTTCATCCTCATCCTCCACTCTGGTTACCTCAGATCCTGTGCCCTTCCCTTCTAAAGAACAGTCATCTTTACTTGCAGAACTCACGCAAGTAAGTCGACGTTACGATGATATGCAACGAGCCTTCCGCGATTGCCATCACGCACTCCAGGAACTCAAGAATCAACTATCGGCGACCAACTCTAGCCAAGTCCTTCACACGGCAGCGGAACGGCTGAACGACTACGCAGAAGACGCCCGTGTTGAACTGGAAATCCGTATCGCTGACGAGGCTCTTCTCGCGCGCGGGTTCGAAACTATTTTAACCGTTCCCGGAGCTCTCAACGATAAATCTGGAGAGTCACCGACCTTGGAGGAGGTGGAAGCGCAAATCGACGCGTTTATCTCGGGCTCTGATCCAGCTGTAAAGAAAGCTCAGCAGAATCTCTGTCAGAAGCTAGACGACATACAGCATGATATTGCTGCCATCAAGCGGGCTATGCATGATCCCGAGCTGCTTTCGCCTATACCCCCATCTCCTTCGTCTGGTTGGATGCCGTGGACCTCCCGCCCCTCGAGTCCCTCCGCTACGACGTTCGGAAACGTCATGACGAATCCGAAGCTGCGACAAGCGCAGTCGATGAACTTCCCGACACAAAAGGATCCTTACGCAAACTTGGGCTTGCGTGTATCGATGCCTCTCTCTCCGCCTGTTTCTTCGGCGTCCGTGGAGAACCGGGGACCGAGGCCAAGAACGTTGAGCGCGTTGTATAGTCTTGGCCTGGCAAGGAACTCGAGCGGCACGTTGGGTAGTGGGTTTATTCCACCAACTCCTTCTCGGGAGAATCATGTTGAAGAGGAAACTGAGGATGAGGATGATGTGGAATGAAACATTACTTATGATCAAGGAAACAGGACATAATTTATTCGTAGATTTATAGTAATTAGTTGTATATGAGGCTGATTCTCTTTGGCGCTATGTCACTGTTCCAAGTCTTTGTCTACACTTGTACAGACCAAAAATGCAAATCATGTACAGTCGTTAATGTCATCACATCATTATATTATCATCAGTCGGGAGCGTCAGCACTTTCCTGTCCATATGGTCCATATTCCATCGCATCATGCGATCATCTGGCTTTACGACGTACGCCATATCCAGAACCTCAACTACCCTGCCCTCATCGGAGACGAAGCATGCTCGCCCGATGCTCTCGTCCCACGCCGCCGCCGAGATACCTTTCTGGAAGAAATTGGGATGAGATTCCTCGTTCACATCTGGAAACGGGGCATAAACGAAGTTGGGGATACCGAGCCGACCCTTCCTGAGGAGGGGCTCGTCGGTCGGCAGTGTGGGAGAAGAATACCCTGTAGGCAGTGCCTCGCGGCTTGTGTATCGCATGAGGGATGTCATCTTGGGCGATATGGTCCGGTCCTCCTCAGACTGATGCCACGCGAGAGAACGATACACCCCAGGTATGATACGAGTAATGTCGGTGTCACTGCGATGAAGGGATTGCTGCGTGCAGGAGTTACCTAGACTGTACACCCATACATCGATGGTTTTCTCCGTTCCATATATCCGGGACCTGGTCAACGAAGGCCAAAGATGATAATGTGTCGTGGTGTTCGGGACGGCGGAAGACATGAATATGGATAGAGGTGGTGGAGGGTCATTCCGGCGCGTGGGATGATCACGTTTGTACGAGGGGCGGTAGTGATCGGAAATGTGGAAACTGCGGGTGTGGCATTCTGGAGCCCATATGCGTTCAAATGGGACAGCCGGAGTGAGCTGGCCATTATAATGGGGCATTTGGTATAGCTCTATAGTGTTCCGGGGAACCGAACTGGGATGCTGGATTCTTCGAATGACTAGAACGTGACTTTGGCCTGGTAGAACGCGGACAGCCATTATGGTATGACGCTAGGTGGTGTTAATAAATATTCGATATTGCAGAAGCGTCACTTTGAAAGGCTCACAAAGTTTTCGAGCGTCGGGACCCTTTTACAGAGGAGAAGACGGGTTTTGTGATTGTGCAGATTGGCAAATATGACTCTATCGGGCTGCTGGGTCATTACAACGTATGGCACACCATTGCTTTCGAAAATCGATGGGTCGTACAACATCCGTCCAGAAGTGAAGGTCATGACGCGGTCCGAAGATCTTGTAATCTCAGATTGTCGTTTTGCGTATTCATCATCTCCTGGCAAGACATAGGGATCCGACAACGACTCCAAAATATTCAAGGGAGTGAAGTAACAGCTGCATTCGTATATTATGGGGTGCGCCTCGTCAACGGGTGCATGGTAGGTCAAAGTGTCGAGATTCGTCCTACAACGGATCTTCGTCAGTAACGACCTTCGAGTCGGATCTGTATGCGAGAACAAACTTACAAGTGCCCAGTTGGTGTCCCATCATCCATCTTCTTCCACGAGCGGCATACATATGAAATCATGATGCCCGGCTCTCCACGACAGGACATATATTTTGCAGAGAGATGAGCGGCGCGCGCGCGAACCGGTATGTATAACAAAGGGCGAACACCGTCTTCATCTGGATGCTCCAAATTGACGACGATAATTTGGAACTGCCGGAAGACGATGTTTCGTATAGAGGCAACGAGATACTTTCCCCCCAGCACCAACGTCACCTCGAATATATGGGAGTACACTAGGACTCGATGCCGATTGACGACACTGGGTTCCCGTCTTCTGAAATTATCGTCCACGGAAATAGCGCGTGTGACCATCTGCTCGATCTCAAAGTCGGTCTCCCGTAGGGCATACTCGAACGTGGGCCGGAAGGGGGGAACAGGTATGTTCATACGCGCCATGAAGCGTTTCCAGATAACAGGCTCGCGGGTCAACAGGAAGAACATTCGGTTCACCTATAAATCTTCTGTCAAAACACATTGGTCTCGTAGATGACTGGCCACTAACCCTGCGAAGGCATATTATTTCTTCGACACAAAGTAAGGGGAATATGTGCTCGACAAAAATGTCGAACGGAAGCCGCTGGATATAACAGACAGCAGGGAGTTGAGGCCCCTTGTTGCGAAGTAGAATATTAGAGAGGTAAGACGGTATGGCCCATTTGAACGACATCAAGGTCAACGTGTAGCAGGGACAGCGACGACAATCGTTGACCTTTAATAACTGTCCCAGCACCCATCGCAACAGGCCAACAATCGTTATTGTGGGGAGCCATTATTGTTGTAGGCGATTGCAACGACGTTGATGACAGCGTCGTCGCTTGGGTCGTCGCCGTCGATAGCAAAGCGACGCGGAGTCAAAGCGGACCTTTAACACAACAATTGGACAAAATTAAAAAAGGTTCCCCGTATGATTATCATGATGTTTATACGTAAGTAGATAATAGACAGCGCGTATTCTACCTGTACTAATACATACAATCCAAATAAATTACTCCATATAAATATCCACCTCGCATGTCCACCATACTCAACCAACCGTCATTAGTATACTACCATTGCCATATCCTCCTCCTAGCCAAAGAATGAAACATTTGCTCGGCCTTGTATGGGAGACTTCTCTGACTGCCCATGAAGATCCGACCAAAGCCCTTCAATAAGGCGCTCATACTCGGCAACCTGGCCTCTCAGCGTTTCCATTTCCTTCCTAGCGTTATTGAGCTCGTCCCGCAATTCCCGCTCGACGTCGTTGGAAATCTCCTGCTGTATGATCCTCGCACTCTCAGCAAGCCGAGATTTTTCCACTTCATCCACTATGCCTCTGTAGTCCTTCACCCACAATTCGTTGATCGTCCGCACCTCCCTGTCGTGTTCCTCCCGTAATATCACAGTCTCCCGCTTGCTCGCCCTGACTTCATCGGCAAGGTCCACCACCAGCCGCTTGGTGAGAACCTCTTTGCGTTGGTGGGATGCGAGCGATTTGGCCAAGGAAACCACAGATTTGACGCGAGAACGCTTGATATTATCGCGCTCGCGCCGCAAACAATCAATCTCCTTCCGCTGTCGCCAGATGGTGTTGGAAAGTACCAGGCGATCGAGGAAGGCATTGAAGGAATTTTCCCGTTTGCCGTCTTCGGTGGAATGTAGAGCATGCCGAAGCTGGCAGATGTTTGTGTTCTGCGCCCATAGCTTGTTCGTAAGAAGGAGCCGCTCAGTGAAATGGGAAAATGTGCTTTGTGAGAATTTCTTTTGCAAGTCTAGCGTTGAAAGTAGATGTGTTTTTTCTTGGTTAACGGGCGAGGGATTCCGAGAAGTTCGGACGACGGTAGCAGCGTCGTGCTTCGAATCCGATACGGAGAGTTCGGGTTGTGGCTGCTGCGATTCGGATATGCGTATGTCGGGAACAGGGACCAGCAGGTTGGAAACGTTCTCTGATTCTCGCTGGGTTGCTACACACAAATCGTACGGGTTACTACTGGATTTTCAATTACAATACGGAAGTGTCGCACCAGAAAAAATATTCGAACGCCACCCCGTTACAACGTGTACGGCGATATCGATGATAAGGAGGATGAATAGAATGAGAAGGAGGAAAAACTCTGAAAGATGGAAAGCGTCGAACTGGTAAAAGGGATGGCAAAACATGACGAAGACGAAGACGAAGACGGAGGATGGAGGAGGGTATCACCACGTACATCGCAACATCTTGGGAGCAATATGTATGGACCAGGCCGCAAGGAAGCCTCGCTAATTCCATTCCGCAGGGCCGATCTTGATTAAATCTTATCACTAATGAGTGCGGCAGAACCGAAATCCACGCCTCCTCTGCGTGCTGGACACGCTTTCGGAGCGGCAAAACATAATAATCAACGATGAAACTAGGCGTCCAAGAACACTTGCAACGACGGCAAGGCCTCAGGCCTCAGGCTGGAAATCGTCATGCAAGCCTCATAAGATTACGAGAAATCACTCCGTCCCTTTAAGTCCTAGACCGCGCGGCCCGAGGTCCGATGATTGAGCAAGGGAGCCTAACTGGCACATCTCGGCGCTTGAGCAAGTACATGGTCAAGAATACACGGGCCGATAACCACATGATAAGAGCATGTTCCCATCTATGTCGCAAATGGTCTATTTTCGCACAGTGTGAAGATAGCCTGCATTCCATCTGTCCAGACTAATGCATCGTGTCATGGCAAGGTCACAAATGGTAACATTGAGACTCACAGATCCGAGAGGATATATCTCGCCCAAAGCATGAAAATCGATGGAAGGAAGGGTGTCAGGTATGATAAATGCGCGTATAGGCTTGTGTGCCAGTGGGACGTCAAGAAAGAACCCTGACTGGTGACGCTGACTAGGGGAATTCCAGCTATAGCAGTCACCAGATCATCCGTCTGGCATCAAGAACCAGCTCGAGAAAATATTAAAGCGCTGGAATTACTGGGAGGAAGCTCCTGAAAAGTCGCTTCTTCGACAACGCCATGATCAAGTGGCCGCTGGATCTGAACACGATCGGGAGGTTCAATCCGATGGCTGACACGCACACAGATTGCAGAAACCCAAGGACCCCAACGCTATGTATCAATAAGGTATGAAGAAGTCTGGCCACTTCCGGGACGCATAGCAGAGTGTCAAGGTCAACAATGCCTCTGAGCTGCGAAGATGCACTGTAGTCGGAGCCATTCAACGGTAGACCCTGGGCAAAGATTGATGCCCTCCCAGGAACCACCGTGACTCCGATGGCAACACGTTTCTGCTGCTCGTAACACTTCAAATTGTGTATTCTTCAGTTCTTGTAAAGCTGCTAGCTGGATAACCAGTGACATACTTGGCAATATTTATATGGCAATAACCCACCTGTTACATAGCTCCTTAGCGAAATGCAACCAAATACCTGGAAGGTCCCAACTTGCAGAGAGTTCCGCGAGAGTTCTGGGTGGCTTGTGGCTCTCTTCGTAGATCAGCTACTTCTTCGACAAGAAATAAGATTTCGCGTCCACGAAAGGTCTTGATGCAGGAAGTCCACCATGTAAGAGACACAAATTGTCGATCTGGGAAAGGCCTCGTGTCGTTTGTTCGTTATGTTTGCTTCATGAACCTGGCGAGTTACTCAGTCAAACAAACGAGTCGATGCAGAACTGACAGGAGGGTGACATACCATCCTTCTTCTCAAATCTTCGACGTTCAGTTCAGTCCAATTTGCTGTTAGCACATCCGCATACACAACCCGCTCCCAGTAAATGTGGTATCAAATGCTATGGTCCGCCGCACGAGGAAATGCGATTGAATACGTTCAAGGTCTCTGAAGATTGGCATCTTGGGCTGCTTGGTATATCCATAGAGGCTATACGGAGATCAGCACGTATGTCAGAGCATACAATCTAAGTGGATGTTGGAGAAAGAGAAGATAATACCAAGTCACGCATTGACGGCGGGCTTCGACCACACGTGATGCAGATAGGGGCCAAACGCGCATTTCGATGCAACGCGTACTAAGAAAGCACCCGGTAACTACCGTGTACAGACGAATCAGTAAGTCAGATGAGTCCTAGTCCCAAATTCACACGGCTTCTCATGACTTGGTCTATTTTCGTTCACTGGTTACATGTCGACTATATCCCATATCTATCCTTCAGTTTTACGGTTCCACCTATTCAAAGGAATTAGTTGCCAAGTCCGATAGCATAGCCTGTCGTACGTACAAGTCTAAGAACAACTTCCACAGAATAGAGAACATGATGCTCTGCAGGCCATTCGCAATGATTCTTGTCTTGAGTCCTCGGCCGAACAGTCCTTTCAACCCATCTACGGCAATGACAGCACGAGCGGCATCTAAATACCCGATCCGTGTCTCGTTGACTTGGCGGTAGGTCTTCAAAACTCGTAGGGAGTTGGAGACTGTGTCTGAGACGACGGCGGCACAGAAACCAATAAATGCCTGCCGAAGAAGCTTCTCTCCGAAGGTGGTAGGCGGGGGCAAAACATCGTTAAGGTAGTTGTAAGTAGAGAACCAAGGATAGTTCCCCACGAACGTGGCTGCTGCGGTGGCCAGTGCACCATACCATAATGATCCGATTCCGTATTGTTTGACCTGCATAAATAGATGCTATTATGGTATGCTATGACGCGAGATGTATGCAGGCTTACGCGAGTTCTCAGGATGCGCATTCCTGGTTTGCCTTGGGTTTGCATAGTTGTCTTGACCGTATCAATGGGGGTAAGTATAATCCTGAATGCAGCGGCTGCGAGGGAGACGAATATAGTCTGAATGTGGGCCGGAAGAGTCTTCATGTAGGTGTTCGAGCTGAGGAGTGCGAGAATCCCGGCGTTGGCTGCAGTATCGCCAAAGCGAGATACGGGACCCTGAATGAGAGCAGCGGAGAGCCCTTGGTAGTAGCGTGTCCATCCCCCGTCATTGTACAAAGTCAGGATAGCTTCGGTTGCCGTAGAACCAAATCGGTATTGGTAGTTCATGACGGTGCGAATAGGCTACCGAAAGGCTTATCAACGACGGCCAGTTGACACGTCGGTAAATCTTACCATCAGAGTCAACACCTGTAGAACCATTGCTGCATAACAGATTAGACTGAAGGCTGGGGCATTCCATGAAACGGGGGGGCCGTACCAGCAGCACCGCTCAATCCCCCACCTAGTGCAGCCTTCAGTGCCTTCTTGAAATCAAACTAGTCCATGGTTAGAGACATCTAGATATTGGCAGCTTAAGACCCATACCGTTGCATCGTCAGCATCGATAAAACCTTTGATGAAGATGGCTAGGACGCCGACTCCCAACAGCGTGGTAAGCATATAGAATAATATGTGCTTCCAACTACGCTCTTGTTTGACTATCTCACCGCTAGTCTCAGTTGTATCATATGCTACTTGTGGGGAATCTAGTAGCGGCTGAGCCTCCGGGTCTGCTTGTGGGGACTTCGCGATAACGTCGCTCATGGTGAGGGCTGAGTAAGAGACGCGACGGCAATCACGGTCCGGATAAACGCGATCTTCGATCATAACACTTACTTATTTAATTAGTTACTTACACTTCAGGAATTCTATCATAATTAATATTTCGTCGAAGAACCAGTCTGGCGGACTTATAACTCGAGCTTTCTACTCGAGCCCTAGTGAGGAAAAACAAGAGAGGTTCCTTGAAGCAGGCTATACTAATATTGTTCCAAATGTTATCTAGCTTTGCTGCAAGCCAACCCAAATGCACTTCAGCTCTTTACCCAAACTTTACTAGTTTCCTCTACTTTTGTAATGCGAAGTATGCATTCATGCAACGACCTCCTCAGTTGGATCGACCGGTGGAGAAACATCCGCGAGACGTGATGTCCCAAACCGGATGCCTGGTCCGTGCGCCAGGACGGAGTATAAAGGCCAGACGCAAACATCAAAACAACTCATACTTACCTTGATGGGACAAGCCCCTTCACGTAACCGGGTTTGTGGGCCGTGGAGATCCTTCATAGCACGGCGACCCTGTCCCCAGAGGGTGTCTGCGGCTTGTATAGGCTCAGGCTTATGCACCGTCTCAATATTTTCCTGTCCCACTTTGGCCACTCTGGCTGGGTGGGCCTCCTTTTTCTTTGCTGTTGACTGGCGGATACCTCCTCTTGGTGGTTTTCGAGTCGTAGCAAACAATATTGGGAGTATTCAGGGTTTTTATTTGGACCATGTTTTGTCACTCGTATATGTCTGTTGTCTAGCTTAGTTTCGATCATGTATGATTTCGGATACGGTGTGATGTAATTTGATTGGTATTGCAGAGAGACAGCTTTTCAATGTTAGTAGAAGTATCAGACATAGTCGAGTTTCCGAACACGCGAATGTTCGTTCGCGCTGGAGCATAGAAGGAAAAATAACTACAATCAAGGGGGCTAGGAGTGACGGTTATGGTTGCTTAGTTCGACTTCCCATATGACATAGGTGCAATGTATAATACGAGAAAGAGCAACCATGTTCGTTTGGATACGATTATAGTCAAAAGGTAGGACAACTATGGCCTCTTCGACAAATGGAGCTTATTCTCATTTCACCAGAATATCCAAAGGTGCTGGTGAGACGACGCGGATACATCGTATCACGGACAGACCCTCTTTTGCACGAAATTAGAGGGATGAAATAAATATGTAAATAATTGAATTGATATCTGGCAAGCGGAAAAGTAAATACATTCACACGCCTCCTTGCCTTTACTCCTCCATCACTGTCCCTCCGCGCTTGATGGTTGCACAACCAGCAGAGGTGACGACGGTCAACGGGACTCTGAAGACTAATGGGAAGCCTATAAAATCCAAAAACCAGCTTCGTCGGCTGAAGCAAAAGCAGAGAAAGACAGCAACGACAACTGTACGTCACCTGGCTGCAACTGAAAACTGAAGTTGATTTTTCTACAGGAGCAACAGAATGGCAGCGAAGCAGACAAGCAAGAGGAGGAATCAAAGAAAGTGGTAGCCAATGTTGAGTACGTACCTGAGCCGTTGGACGATACTGCCCTCGAAGCTTTTCTCCGACGTCTTTGCGCGTTTCCAGCTACCACCTGAGGAATCATCAGTGCGCCGCGTCTATCTAGCTCCATTTTCATTTCTTATATCCTGTGATTGAATAGAAAAAGGACCCGAAAACACCAAGGGAGAAATGATCTACTCCGACGACGACATGCCTTCCGAGGGCGACTCGGACGCAGAACAGAAACCGTGTCGAAGAAGAAGCAACGAAAGATGGCGCGTTTGACGGTGGCGGAGCTTAAGCAACTAGTGAAGAAGCCTGAAGTTGTCGAATGGACCGACGTCACAGCTGCCGACCCACGATTGCTCCTCCATCTCAAAAGTTACCGGAACACCATACCCATCCCAATACACTGGAGTGCCAAACGAGATTACCTTCAGGGAAAGCGTGGTATCGAAAAGCCACCTTTCCAGCTCCCTTCCTATATCGCCGACACAGGTATCGCCACGATGCGAGACGCTGTCAAGGAAAAGGAAGCCAACATGTCTTTGAAAGCAAAAACTCGAGAGCGGGTCCAGCCGAAGATGGGTAAAGTGGACATTGATTATCAGAAATTGCACGATGCTTTTTTCAAGTTTCAGACGAAGCCGTTGGTTACTGGTTTCGGCGAAATGTAGGTGTTCGTTCCGTTGAACATGGTCAGTGTTAACGATTCCATTAGGTACTACGAGGGGAAGGAGTTCGAGACGTCGTTGAAGGAGAAGCGGCCGGGAGATCTGTCGCCTGAATTGGTTGAAGCTCTCTCGATTCCTCCGCTTGCCCCGCCACCATGGCTCATTAGCATGCAAAGGTTCGGGCCTCCGCCCAGTTACCCTACGTTTGCGCATACCGGGTCTAATTCACTATATCCTGCAGCGGTAAGGTGTTTACTCCATCGCTTCGGCTGTTCTGACCTCTATTGCTCAGGGCGCAATGGGGTTTCCACCCTGGTGGGTGGGGGAAGCCTCCACTCGATGAATACAATCGTCCCTTGTACGGTGATGTCTTCGGCGTGCTTCCCAAGATATCGGATACCAGTGTACGTCCTCCAATCGCTTATTCTGTCATCACAACTGGAACCACTTCTGTAGGGAGAGCCCATCGACAAAGACGCTTGGGGCGAGCTTGAACCTGAGGAAGGCGAGTGGTTTCGAATCTCACGTATGCTACCCATTTATAACCACGCATCTACAGAGGAAGAATCCGAAGAGAGTGAAGACGAATCTGAGGAAGAGGAAGCAGAGCTCACGCCCGCGGACGGTCTTCAGACACCATCCGGCACAGAAACGCCCTCAGGAATGGCCAGCGTCGTGTCCACGATTGCTGGTGGTCTGGAAACACCCGACTTCCTCGAGCTTCGCAAGAACTCCGGAAGAACAGTTTCAGAAGCTATGGAATCTGGACCAAGATCGTTGTATCAAGTCGTTCCCGAGAAGCAGACTTCTGTCCGTGGGCTGATGGGAAGCGAGCGTGGTTATGATGTCAGCGCAGTGGCCGGTGCGCCTATACCTGTTCTAGGTGATGAACGTGGAACAAAGGTGCTAACATTTTGTCCCTTTCAAATATATGTATGCTTAACATCACGCACTTCTAGCGCAAGGCTAATGGGGTCGATGTCTCCATTGATGCCGGTGATCTGGAGAACATGTCGGAGGAGGAACTGAGGAGAAAATACGATGCTCATTCGCGTGGAAATGCCGGTGTTCCTGGTGCTGGAAGAGAAGATTTCTCGGACATGGTTGCGAAGGAGATGGCGAAGAAAAAGCAGAAGATGGAACGAGACCGGGATCGTGACAGGGATGGAAGAAAGGGCAAAGAGTACAAGTTTTAATATGCTTTCTGCTTTGGTTCGTCTTTTTTTATTCCCGTGTATTTCTTCTGTGTATAAACGACTTGCTTTCATGCTTAATTGTGAATCTTCATATCACTGGAAGGGTTGCAGGAGTAGTCGCCCTGATCAACGTCTCTCCTCATCATTGCTCATGGCTTTAGCGATAAAAAGACGTGATAAGATAGGACGGATCATTCAGA